>PVLA01000548.1:0-158958 GCA_004027455.1 Hydrochoerus hydrochaeris | reverse complement strand
CTTATTGAATGTTTCTCTCCTTTTTTGTGTGTTCCTCCCTTCTTCCATCTGTATCATCCTGAGAGATGCTTCCTTAGAGCATTTCTTTTATTACTCTACTCATATCTTGCTTTACCTGATTTAATATTTCAGTTTTGAGCTCATCTACAAGGTCCTGAAGATATCTTTTAATGTCCATTGAAGCCATGTCTGATGTTGCATGTTTGCTGCCCTCAGTCTCCCTTGTTTTTCCCTCTCCTGGATCAGGGCTCTCAGGGTTCTGGGATGGGGGCCTCCTCCTGCCTCTCTTTCCTGTCATGGTCCTGTCTTCCTCCACACAGGTTACAGTGCAGATTCCAGCCCCCTTCCCTGTTGGCCACGTTTCCTCCAAAGCACACTGGAGAGGGACCTCTGCCCTCTCCTGACTGCTCTTATCACTGAGGTGTAAGCAGTGGCTATATTTGTCTGCCCCTCCCACTGGCCCAACCAAACTTCAGGGGCCTTCACCTGGTTAGTGCTTGCTAGGCTCAGGAATTGATTTGGGATGGCTCATTGGGTCCTGGCCAGGGGCGCTGCTCAGTCCAAGTAAATCCCATGAATCTGTTCTGAGGAGGGAGGAACCAACTGAAGTCACTGTCACTCCCAGTTCAGGCTCCTCCTGCCAGATTCCAACATGTCGCCCATTTGGTCGAGCCCTTCCCCTGGGGGGGGGTCTCATTCCTAGCACTGACCGTGGATCAATGAAGGTCCCTTTGCTGGCTCCACTCTCCATTGGAGTCACCAACCCTCGACTTCAGCACTGCTGTGCTTCCTGTGAGTGGTGGCAGGAACAAGTTTAAGCAGCTTTGCCGGCTGGCACAGATTCAGGCCTTTGCAAACTTGGCAGGTTGCCATGAATGAAAATGCTGTGCCCTGTAATTTTTAGCTGTTTCAGTTGTAGTCCCGATGCATTTGACGAGCTTTTTTACATTTTAATTTCTTCCTGTGTCAAGAGGATCCATCTCCCTTTGTCTGGGTCTCTCCAGGTTGTTTTATTCTGGCATATGAGTTGTTCTCCTGGGAGGCTTTGTATTTTGTTGCTCACTGATAGGCCATCTTGACTTCTCTCTACCTTTTTTTTCTTTTTGAGGGTCTCACTATGCAATTCAAGCTGGCCTTGAGCTCTCTTTGCAGCCCAGGCTGGTCCGAACTTGCAGCAATCCTCTTGCCTCAGCCTCCCGAATGCTGAAATTACAGGTATGCACCTCCATACCGGCCACCGGTCCACTCCGCCAGTCAGTCAGTCACCTAGTAAGCTCGCCAGTCAGCTACACCTTCAGCCTCTACTGCCGCAGGAGCCCGTTTATCTTTTGTGAAATATATTAATGCAACATTAAAACATGACCCAAATAATTTAAGTAAACTCAAACTGCTACTAAAAGAGGACTTTAAAAATTCTGGACACAGATTTATTATGATAGTATGTCATATACATTATAATTGGAACAGAAACTAAGGCAATTGATTACTTAATGTACTTGTAGAGAACTATGTGCTGTTTCTTTTTATTTTTGTCTTTTTTGTTTTCATGTAATATAATTGATAGTAATAAAAATATTTTAAAAACCCATGAAAAAAATAAAACTAAATTTCATATCATAAGAATGTGGTTAGAAAATAACAGTGATTAATCTACCACATATCTTGATCTTAAAAGAACAGTTAAAAGTGCTGTTTTGTGACCTCTTTGTTTTTCAAAGCTCCTTACTGGGCCTAGCTGTTGGGAAGTGAGAATGGCACAGTCACTTTCCCATACAGAGACAAAATACCAGACATTTGTCACTTAAAAGAGGTGGATTTTATTTGGCTCATGGTTTCAGAATATTCTGCCCATAGCTGTCTTGATCCAAGGTAGAAATGGCATTGTGGAGGGCATAGGAGAGGAAATCTGTTCAACCTGTAGTGCAAAGGACACACAGAGAAAAGGAAAGAGCTATAGACAGACATAGTGGGGAACAGACATGGGCAAGCAGTGGCATAACTCCTAAAGTCACGCTCCTACAGATACCCCTTTCAATAAGGCCCTGCCTCTGATAACACATTCAGCTGTGAACACATCAATAGATTAATCCATCCATGAGTATAGTGGTTCTATGATACAATCCCTTTCTGAAAACCTCACCTCTGAATGCATGAAACTTTTGGGGGACATTTTAGAATTAAACCATAGCAGAGGACTCACACTTGGAAGGACATGTCTCATGCACTGCTGCTGCCATCTTGAATTTCCAATTGAGTTTTGAACAAAGTGCTCACATTTTCACTATGCTCTGGGACTTCCCTTGATATGGTGCTCTGGGTTTACATCATTGTTTGGTTTGATTGCTAAAAAAGTGGGTGAAAGTCACAGCTGCTTTGATGAAAGACAGCCTTAAACTCTTAAGGGATGGAGTAACTTGGAAGCCTGGTGCAGCTGTCCTTGTGTGTAGATTTGTAGTCCATGAGAACAGAAGTTGTCCCTTATATGCAATTGTGATTTCCAATGGCTCAGCAACCTGGTGTCAAGTGTGTTGTTGAAATATTACATGGAAATTTCCAGAAACAGACACCTCCTGGATTTTAAGTTGTAAACTATTCAGAGTAGTGTGACAAAATCTTGTGCCATCCCACTCCATTCCATGTGGAATATGAGTCATTTCTTTGTCCAGTGTATCCATACTGCATAACCTGTCCCTTCCTACCAATTAGTAGCCTTCTTGTTTATTAGATCAGCTGTCACTGTATCGCAGAGTTTATGTTCACATCATTCTTATTTTGCTTAATAACATTCATAAGTGCAATGGTAGAGATGGTAGCAACTGGGCTAGGCCAAAGAGAAGTCTTAAAGTGCTTCAAGTGAAAACGTGAAAGGGTAATATTTTGAAAGAAAGTGAAAGACCACGATTTCATAATTTTATTGCAGTATATTTTTTTATTTTACTACTTAATCTCTTACTGTGGTTAATTTATATAAATTCAGTTTTATAATAGGTATATATGTATGCAGAGGGAAAAAAATCCCACATAAGGGTCAGTACTTGATGCAATTCCAGGTGTCCATTAGTGTTCTTCAGTGAAATTATTAGTGGGTGAGGAAGGATCACTGCACTTCCAGGCCCCACTGCTACCTTCTCTGTCCAGCCATCAGTAGCTCAGCCAGTCAGTTGCGACGATAAAAACAGCAGCCGGACTGTTCTCTGCTACTGCTGACCAGGTCCAGAGAGACCACTTGACTGGTGGTAATTCCCTGCCAGCCTCTTCACAGATCAGGACAGAAATAAGAAAGAATCCAGAAAAGGCCAGGTCTCCTGCCTCTCCGCTGGATAGTCAGCCTTGTCCAGCTCTGTGGCATTTCACTCCCAATAGGCTGCAAGTTTACTCTTGTTGCCATGGTGACCAGTTGCTCTCTAAAAAGTTATTTTTTTTCTTACTCTTTCTTCAATAGTAAATTTACCTTTTGTAATTCTCCTGGAATTCTATCCTTCTTAGCATCCTATTCTTCTGTCAGCATATGAACAGATTTCCCTTTTAAAGGAGCCAAGTCTCCTTTTAATTATGTTGAATTTATACATGAATTTGCTTTTTTTTCTTTATTGCATACCTTCATATACAAAACTGCATCTCAGATCTTACACTGTGGCTAAATACTTGGGTTACATAAAGTAACACGGCTTTATTTCTGTGACTTGAATATAACGAGTTGTGTTAAAGTTAAGATAGTCAATCGAAGGATTTGTTGGGAGTATCTTCCAAGTAAGGAAGCATTATTAAAATTTTATTTATGGGGTTGAAATTTAAACTTACATTGCTATGAAACAAGAGGAAACATGGAGAGATAGGAAGAAGACAGATTTCTTAGTGTAGAACAGGTGGAAATATTTTATAAATAGCGGTAGAGAATAGAAGAGGTTATTTCTAATGTTCTGAGTCCTGCTGCCAAACACAGAATAGTCTGGGTTTAGAAGTCTTCAGATATGGCTTAATAAAAAAATGTAGATTTTTTTCCAAATGAAATGCTTTTTTCTTTGAAAAGAAAAAAACTATTGTTACTGTTACTTTCAAGAGAAATTGTTGATCTTGGATCTTAGGTAAACGTCCAGTCAATATTTAGGTTTTCTATGTTTTAAAATTGACTATTATGTTGAAGTTACTGTTCTGGGACTCTACTTAAATGGAACATATCCTATTCCTATCCTTGTAATCGTTGTTGACTAAGGATGACAAACAGTAACAGAAAAAAATATAGAGGTCTACTATGAAGGTAGAGAAGAATCATTACATGTAAGTCAGCCTAAGGAAGATAGCATCTTTAACTGTGCTCTTGATCCAAGCTGTGAAACAAAAGAACAAAAAGCAAATGACAAAAACAAAGCCATCTAACTCTCAAATACTACCCTATCTCAAGAAAATCAGACTCCTTGGGGATGAACGTGAGGCTTTAGGATATTATCAAGCTCCTGGGGAAGGCTTTTGAGGATCCATGTGGTTATCTACAAGGAAGGTATAACATTCCCCAACATCAAAACCCTCTTGGACACCATACTTAGAAGTTCTGACTTAGCAGGTTTTGGGTGGGATCCCAGAATTCCCATTATCAAAAAGTCATTAGTTGTTGCCAAGACTATTAGTAAAGGAACCATGATTTCAGGTGTCTGACTTATGAAATTATGAAGGGGTTTTTAAACATGTGATATTTTAGTGAATACCAGAAATACGTGTGGATGAAGGAAATGCAGGTAATTGCAAAGGATTTGAGGTATGGTGGGTGGTATGGGAAAGGGCCTAGTTCACAAAAGAGAACTGGAAAAATTGAGAAAGGTCTAACCATGCCAAGTGCCCAAGGAATACTACTAAGGGATTTCAGAGAGATGGTTGAAGTTACAAGTAGAGAATGGACATCAGTGATACCATCAATATTTCAAGGCATTGCATTTCCTTCAATAGCTGACGTAACCCACTGAAGGACTTTTAAGTAGAGAGATAATATCATCCTATCCACCGTTTGGAAAGTTCATGGTAGTAGCAGACTAGAGGTTGTTGCAAATATTTATGGTGATAGAGTGAATAGAAAAATTAGACAGATTTAAAAATGAATCCACAGGACTTTAAGACAAATTGAGGTGAGCAAGGGTTCAAGGACAGCTCTCTGCTTTGGACTTGGAGGATTGTGGAGAGGCTGGATGTGGAGTGGAGACACTGTATGAATGATATGCAAGCTGTTGGTGCTTCTGCAAAGTCTCTAATTGAACTTCTGGTTCCTGATTAATAAAAGAGGAATAAGCACTCATTCTTACGGTTTAGATCAAGAATGTCCCTTCAAAGTCTCAGGATCTCAGGGGAAGGGCTCTTGGAATGGATTAGAAGGCCACTGAAGTAACTGGAGGGTTCATCCACCACTGAGGTCCAGGGCTGTGCCTGCTGTTGAGAGATGGGGGCTGTCAGGAGCAGCAGGTTTCTGGAGTGAAACTTGAAAGGGTGGATCTCCTTCCCCAGCTGCTCCTTTCACTCCCTCAGCTTTTCTGTGCCGTGATATAAGCAGCTTTCCTCCACTACGTCCCTCTGCTGTGCCCTTTCTGCTTGGCAGCCAGCAGACCATGCACCATGACTGAGAACCAAAACACACCCTTTCTTCTTTAGATTGGGAGGGTGAAGGATGGTATCTCAGCAACAAGCAAAGTGACCAGGACACATGTAAATTATAAGGTCATAGTGGCATTAAATGAAGTTGTGGGTAAAATATTTAACAGAGAGCCTGGTAGATAGTCTTTGCTTTCTCCATTTAATGCATACAGTCTTCACCTTACGTGAGGAAAAGCATATGTTTTTAAGCATGTAACTCTATAGTTTTGATGATCAACTGTACTAGTTGCATTTTCTTTTCTCCAGCTTTCAAGCATATATGCTGCTGATTTCAGTAAAAGCACAGAGAAAACCACAGTGGTACTATCACCAGACTGCAACCAAATCACAGAGCAAAACTAACTGTCTTTCTTATTGTGCTATTTTTTTTTCAAAATAATGTTAAAATTTTAAAGATAATTTCCAAAAAAAATATTCGAGGCAACACTCAAGCCCTGTTTTATTTTTTGAAAGGGGACTCAATTGTTTTGCAAGAGCAGGTTATTATTTGTGCTTACACTGGGTCTCTTTATTTAAGAAATTTGATAGACAGAACTAATGTCTTGCTTCATGTCCTGACTCTTATCGGAACTTCTCTGTGTGTATTTAAGTGCCAGAGGATATTATTTGACCTAAGATAGAACAAATCCATCCAATGATCAACAATGTTTTAACAGGGTTTTATTTTACTCATGTCAAATCAAGAAAACAATCTGTTGCCCATTGCACTATTTTGTTTCCCTCCACATTAATATGTGACAAAAATTTGAACCCCAGTTTTTCAGGCCAGTGACTAATGGACGAATGAATTAGCCTAAAACGAAAATCAGCTCACAAATGAAAATACTTTCCTTGGAGTCTCAACTTCCATGAACTCTATGCTGGCTTGGCCATGTCTGTGAAATTATAGGCCCTGGCATTTAAAACTTTGGCCTCTAACAACCTTCTTTCTTATGACATTAAGCCAGAAGGCCTTTCTAAAACAAAAAAGGAAATGATATCAGATTTTAAAATCCTCTTCCTTGAAATATTCTATTTTGAGCTATGACATCATGCTTTGGAACTTAAGTCTTTCTATTTAAGTGAATGTGTGGTACTCTCACAGGTATACCGCTTGTCTGAGCAGAGTGAGCTGGGCTTAGCAATGGGCACCTGCAAAGGAACAGAAGTGTTCTAGTTTCTAATTCCTTGAGAATTACTATTACAGAGGTGGCATACTTACCTTCAGTCCTTAAAGTAGCAGCCATGTTTATACCTCTTTCCTCAGAAAAATAGGCCAAATTTCTCAACTCTGCCTGAAGTGCCTGTCATAAATCAGTCTGAAAGACCATTTCTCCTTGGTTATGAATATAAAGTTTTGCAGCATATACATATGCATGTGTATGGGGGAAGGACATATTTATGTGCAAAGGGGCATATAATTCCAGGACAATAGTTCTGTTTTGCCCATTGTGGACTGTGTCTGTTTGCTATCCCAGTCAACTCATGTCCTTTCTGACAAAGTTACTACCCACCAAGACTGGCCATTAGGTTAATTCAAGGCATATAAAGAAATTTCATAAGGGAACAATTAATGGCAATAAATATATTATGTCCATTCCAATGAGGATTCTTCTGTAATATCTTTTCTTTTGAATCACTTACAGATTCTAGGGCTGAGCCAAATTAACTAGACCCTGAAAGTTCCACTAATTTATTGTGATAATATCTTCTTTAAGACATGACCGCATAAAAAGCTACACTTTCACAGGGAAATTTTTGCTGGAGATAGCCAGCTGAAAATGTGCAAGTACTGTGATCTGTGAAAGTTAATTACTTACATGCCTGTGAACTGAAGGACAGAAGTACAAAGAGAAAGAAAAGCCCATTCTTTTACTATGAAATCCTAAATTCTGTGCAATAATGAATTTGAACTAAAGGTTTGTCATTTATTAGTTGGTTGGTCTTGGTCAAATTATTTACCTTCTGTGACCTTAAATTAACTCATTGACAAAAACTGTGCTAATTATCTATAGCTCAAAGCAGGTATTAGTTCTTGATTAGGAGAATTTCATGAGACAGAGTATGTAAGCATTCATTAGCTGCTGGTTAGTATCTGTTCACTTTGAAATTAGCGAGTTTTAGAATGTCCTGAAACTCACTTTTGAGCAAGGTCATTTTCCTCAACCATGTAAATAACCTTATGAAGAAACTCCTAGTTTACATACTTTAGATCTAAACTAAATTTAACTATGTTGTGCATGCTTTTGCACTATTTTATAATAACATTATTGACATATTTACAAACACAATGACAAAAAAAATTCATGGCAATAGACAGGGCAGGAAATCTCATGGATTCCAAAGAGAAACTGGGTGCTACCAGTTGAATCATTTATGCTGCTAGTACCCCAGAGGTTGCCTAAAACATCCTTTCACTTTTTTATGGTAAACTGGTGCCAAATAGTAGACTCTGCTAAAGTGATGCTGGATGCATGAGGAGAAACAGGAGAGCTCAATCCAAGCTGGCAGGAGCATCACAGCTTTGGAGGAATTCAGGCAAGAATTCCTATCCCTAGGGGGGTTAGCATCCTTTTGCTGCTTCCTGGTTTCTAGCCAGGAAACTTGTTTCTGATGGTTAGATATTGTTTTTAATTACAGAGGGAGCATATTATGGATTTCCTATCCATCTCAATAATGCATTTCAGTGTTTTGTAACTGAATCATTATTAATCCTGTCACACTTGCCTTATATCTGACACACTGGAAGGGGAAAGAAAGTGATTAGAGACAATGTCTGTATGAAAGGAACATCAAGAGAGCAGGTGACAGACAGATCTGCTGTGCTTGGAGTACTATTTTGTCTTACAACCCCAAATTATGCCACCCTCCCCACTCAGATCACAGATACAGCATCTTATCTAGAAAAACCCAGCATACAAGGTAAATATTAAAGAAAAAGCAATAAAAAGTGTAAAATTTCACTCCCAGAGGTGATATTGACAAATACTTTTGGTGCATGTTTCTTCAGACATCTCTGTGTACACTGTACACACGGATGTGCACACATACATACACACACCTACACTTACTCATTGGATATTTGCAAAATTTTATACAAATGACATTATGTTGTATATGTCATCTGCAGCACGCCTCTTCCTTTTTCTTCTTTCCTTCTTTTCTGTCCCCCTGCATTTCTTTTTCTCTTCTATCATCTCTCTCTCTTTTCTGTTTTCTATTAACAGAAATTTAAGTTAATTATATACCTGCATTTGTGGCGTATTACTGTCACTAGTCCATACATCTCCATCTGTGAGTGTACTTATATTTTGCTACCATTCTTCACTCTCATTTCTCTCTTCCACCCCAAGCTGATAACCATTCAAAATGTTTAATGTACATCTTTATGTTTATATCTAGAAAATGTCTGTAACTGTTTGCATATATTACAAATTTATGCAGATATCACTGGTTTACAGGTAGCCTTTGTTTCTTGCTTTTCACTGAGCACTTCTAGCAGATGATTGCTTCCAGCAGACGTCTACTAAACCCTAGTTGAATCACGTATCTATTGCTCAGAAAAAGGTGGCTCCTGCCTATTCGTTATCCCATTCACAACACCCTAGTTTGTTCTTAGATATGGGTGTATGAGAAAACTCCTTCAGAGTCTGTAGCAGGAGTAGATTCCTGAAACATTGGAGTGTTTACATCCAATTGGGTTAAATATACCAAGTGAATACAGAATCCTGGCTTCTCAGATCAGAGGGTGGTTAGTGCTGTGGTATGGAGCATCAAGAATACAGGGATTCCCTGACTCTCACTGACTCAGTGTCTGTGGTACTTCTATGGATTTATTTTTTAATATTATTTTTTCTAATCCGTATGAAATGAACTTGCAAGAGTAGTGAAATAAGGGTGCCTTCTTACATTTTTTCAATAACTTTTATTGACTGGCCTGTCTTTTACACCACATTGATCTTCTACTTAATTCCTATGTGTACTCAGATCAATTAAAATAATTCTTTATTTTCTTTTATTAATTTGTTTTTAATAAATATTTTATTAATTTATTGCTTAGTCTAAAATTTAACAATTTTAAATATACTCACTTTTTGAATACAAATGTATTAGTCATGATTCAAAATTCAGCATATACTAAAGACGTACAGGAAAATGTCTTTTACCAGTATTGTGTACATCAGTCTTATGAGCAAATAACTGAGTCTCTCATTTTTCTTGTTTTAAACTACTACGTTATCTGGAAAACAAAAGGAGGAGGCATCACAGTCTCTTGATATTATTCTACCAAGCTACAGTGATAAAAACAGTATGATATTGGCAAAAAAGCCAGACTTGAGGATCAATGGAACAGACTGATGAAGAAACAACTCAAAATACACCCAGCCATCTTATTTTTGACAAAGGGGCAAACACCTTTACTGGGAGAAAGATAGCCTCTTTAATAAAATCTACTGGGAAACCGATCACATGCCAAAGATTAAACCAAGACCCATACTAAACTAAAATAAAATGAAATGGATCAAAATATGAATATAAAACATCAACATTAAAACTGCTAGAAGACAGAATAGGTGGAATTTGGAGACATAGATGACGGCAAACAGTTTATGAACTAAACTCAGATTACACAGGAAATTTTATAAAGATTCAATAACTGGGATCTCATCTCATTAAAAAGCTTTTGCACAGCAAAGGAAACCATCAACAGAGTAAAGAGACAACTCATAGACTGGGAAAAACTTTTACCACCTATTCTTCAGAAAAAGAACTAGTATCTAGATAATATGTAAAAAATTTTAAAAAATCAGACCCTCCTGAATTTAAAAATCCAATTAAAAATGGGCATTTGAAATGAAGACATTTCTCAGATGAAGTACAAACAGCAAATAAATATGCCCCAAAATGATCAATATCACTGATCATTAAAGAGTTGTAAACAAAACTGAGGTTCTATCTTACTCCAGAAAGAATGGCTATTATTGAGAAATCAACCAATAACACACTGGTAGGACTATGCAGAAAAAGGAATCTTTCTGTGCTATTGGTGGGAGTGTAGACTGGTAAAACCACTGTAGAAATCAGTATGGAGATTCCTAAAGGTACCACTTAATGCAGCTATTCCTCTTCTTGATATCTTCCTGATAAAATTAAAAGCATCATACCACAGCAATATGTGCATACTAGGTTTTGGCAGCATAATTTGTAATAGTTAAATCTTGGAAACAGCCAAATTGCCCATCACTGGATAAGTGGATAAATAAGATGTATTTTTTTTTAATACAATGGGGTACTACTCTGTTATAAAGAATGATAAATGAGACATTTCTAGGTAAATAGGTGAAATAAATTGGATACACATGTTGAAATATTGCATATTTGGGTGAGAAGCCAAAAGGGAATATAGTAACCAAAATGCATAATAGATTTTGGGAAATTGAAAGAAAATCTTCAGATGGGGAGAGGAAAAGGGAGGGGGCAGAGGGAATGTAAGGCATGAAAAAGACAAAAAAAGAGAGAAAGAGAGAGAGCAGAATGTAAAAATGGAAGCAAATCTCTTATAAATAAGGAGAGGAAAAGAGGTTTGAGGGAGGGAAGGGATTGGGTAAACAAAGAAGTATCAAAATAAATTTTGTACAGAAAAATTCTCTATAATGAATGTGACCATTATGTACAGCTAAAGTTTGCCAATAAAATTAATAAAAAAGCACATGACAGGGACTACTAGGCATCTTTTTAAAAGCCTAATAATAAATCGTATTATGTCAGAACAAAAGACACTTCATCCATTTTTCTAATTGCATGAATGGAACATAATACTTATGAATGTTTAGTCTCCCTTAAACTTTTATTATGACAAAAATATTTTTACAAAAACTTTGCACAAACTTCATTTTCACTAGTGAGTACATGTACAGAATATGTCCTAGAAATGTAATCAATGTCCCAAAAAGTAAGCATATTTGTATTTCTGGCTGATATTGACAAATTGTCCTCAATCATAGTTATGCTGATTTGTCTTCCTAAGAATGGTGAACTAGACTGTCAAACCCCTCCCCTCATACACATGATTTATTTGGCAGTGTTTAAGCTTTACCTAAGCTATTTTTGGGGGGCTCGTTAAGTAGTGGCTTTTCTTAACTTAAATTTGGAGACTTATGAATTCTGAGAAACTTCTACATAATGACATGTGACAGACAGTGTATTCGTTTTTATTTTAAGTTAAATGTTCATTCATTCTCATATCTGTATTTTACCTACTTTTAGTGAACATTTGTTTTAAAAATAAAGATTGTGTTACATATAGATTTACAACTACCTACTTAATAGTATCCCATATGTCCAGGAAATATATTTTTTTGGTACAGGGGATCAAACTCATGACCATGTGCTTGCCAGGCAGGTGCTTATGCCACTGAGCTAAATCCCCAGCCCCAGGAAATAATTTTTGTAATTCCTTATTAGTTTGGAATTTTGTGAGTTCCAGGACTTGCACTGTACAAATTTAGTTATGTTTCAGTAAATTAGAGATAAAGAGAGAAAGGGAAAGAAAAAGAAAGAAGAAAAGAGAGAAAGAATGAATGACAGTTCTATGTCAATGTATTTTCCAACTTGTCTAGTTCCATTTCAGAAAGTACCTACTAGTTAATAAACAGAATATAAATTCTTTGCATAAAAAGAAGAAATAAAACACTTGTGGCTCAGCCTTTGATTCAAATCCTGCCTTTGATTCAAATCCTGCCTTTGATTCAAGGAGTAGGAGATTCTTCAGGTTTAAAAGTCTCAGTGCATAGAACTTGAACCCACATCTGATAAACCCTCAGATAAGAGTGAACAAAAGAATCAATTGATATATATATAGTCTTGCTCTGTATAAAATAGCATCACACTCACATGTACAATACACATTTTTGTCACTCTAGATTCAGTCCTTTTCACTTACCTAAGATTTATTGTAATGCATTTGCTCTTCTTCTTTAATGAATGAATATTCCTTTCTTAAAATTTAAATTTAGATTCAAATACATATTTATGATTTCATTGTCTGGCTCAAGCAGGTGATTTTAAGATGATCTATAAGTATAACCAGGCAAATTCCCTGTTCAAATGAAATCTGCCAAGGTATTTTCCATTAATCTTGGGTACACTGCAGGTGCATTTGTTAATACAGAGGACTTTGTGTTGGAATGCCATGATCTTTTCTGACGTATTAAGCCATTTTTAATTTGGTTTTATCATTAAAATCTTCTCTTTTTCAAAGATATTAGATAAATCTAGGGTGTTATGCAATATAGAGTGATTTGTGGGCTCAGGGATAGTAGGATAAATTATTAATCTCATGTACATACTTAATTTTCAAAATATTCAGGTAGTATCAAAATGGTGAGATCCATGGTCTCTCTGTAACAAGGGAAGACAAGGAAGATAATTTCCTGCTTATTTAATTGGTATGCTATAACATTTTCCTTGACAGTGATAGCTCGCTAATGGAACTGCACAGTGCAATTGTTATTAGGAATGTCACCCTGACATTTGATTAATTTGGTCTGCTCAGACTTGAACCTCAAACCATGTATTTATTCTAACAGCAGAACTAATTACTATTTCTTATTTTTGTTTTTCTCTGTCTTTAGAGATTGCTTCAACAGTTTCATCTTCAGTTTATAAGTATATTATATTTATTTATAGTCTAGATTGAGTCCTGTGTGTTACTATAGCCTAATTATCTGTTTGAGCATCAGGAACTATCAATAGTAGATTCAAATACATTTTAATAAATTATGTGTGCCATTATTGTAGTAGAAACTGAGTATAGACTTTTGTAGATCCCTTTTCCTTGGTATCCTTTATTTTAGTCCTTATTTTCCCTGAACACCTAAGAGAACACCCTAGACACTATTAATAAACCATTATGCAATGTTTCTAAGTCTAAGACAATATAACTATTTCTATTCAATGGTTTATTCATTCAGCCATTTTTTTTCTTGTTTTAGTTGCAGGTAATAAGGGCAAAGTCTTATCAGCAGTACAAGATACCAAATTTATGTTCTTCTAGAGTTTACATTTTAATGGTGGGAGACAGACAAAACATATGCATGGGAGGGGCAGCTCAAGGCTGCAAACACAGTGACTGCTGCCGTAGCAGAGATCTCCACAAAGAGATGCACCAGTGGAACAGAGCCGTGAGCATGAAGGATAGTAGCGGTTGGTGTGGGTTTAGATATCTTACAGGAGAGGCCAACTGGCAGTGAGCCATCTTGGAGAGAGGCCAACTGAGCTCAGAACTCAGAACAACTGCAGACTCCATCCAGTGGCCCCCAGACAAGTTCAATCCTGCAGAAGGCACACCCACTGCTGTAGGTTGGACAAGGTTGGTTCCAACCTCATGGCCAGAAACCAGCCTGAATTTCAGAGGAAATAATGATGCAGGATCACTGGGATTATTTGCTACCTATCGTAAAGATACAGCTGCCTTACTATGATTAATCAGCATGGATCTGGATTCTACTTCATCTAGTGATCTTCCTTTTTTCCCCAATCTTACTTCTAAACTCTTTCTGTTCTTCTGTTACTCTATTTTCCTCCCAATCTCTTTTAAAATTTTTTCCCTGGGGGTAAAATGGGCATATTGAGGGCTTATTATTGCGTACAATTTTCTGACTCTTTTTAGATTTTGTTATATAACCACAAATCTAGTTCATATGGTTAATGGTGACAAATTAATAGTTCCCTCAGTTTGTAGATAATTTTCCAGGCTCTGTTTGATGTTATTGTTGTTGCTATTTGATTCAATTAATCTAAAGTACTATGATTGTGCTATCCATTTTTTCTTCCTTTTATACCAATGGGTCATAAAAAATACAATAAGTCAGTGTCAAAGAACCAAAGGCTGAACCAAGTAACCACCAACTTCTTATCCCCAATAAATTGAAGAGGGAGGATCTTGTAACAGACTAAAACCCAAAATCAAACTATATTAAAGGACAACTCTGAGAAGTATTCGTTTCCAAAGGGTTTTAAATACTAGCAATACATCTAGTATTCATTGTCAGCATAGACAATTTACAAGCATCAATCCAGGAATTAAATTAAAAAAAAGAAAGAAAGAAAGTGAGAAAACACTTAAATAAGTGTTGAAAACACTTAATTGCAGATGTCCAGCTCACCAAAGGCAAACCCAGGGGTCAATGAGAAAGGACAGTCCAAAAGCCACCAACTGGGCCATTCAGAAGTAACAGTGGAAATAGCAAGGTGAATGAACAGGCTCTAGAAAAAAAAAAACTGAAATGATTTTTTCAGGTAACTGCAAAGATGGTGACCACAATGAAAGACATAGTAGTGACTATAGAGCAAATGCAGATAAAAGAATAGAGGAGCTAAGGGAAATGATGGAAGCTATCAATACCCAACATGGGAAAGAAATGGATTTCATTTAACAGATCCTAGCAGATACCCAGGAGATTAAAAACTCTGTTGAAAGTATGTGCAACAGCGTGAACCAATATGAGGACAGAATCTCAGATAAGAAAGCAGAATTACAGTTAGCAATCATGAAAAGAAAGATTTCTTAAAAATAGCAAGGGGCCACAGAAATCAATCCAGATGATGCAAATAAGAATAAGTTTGATTCAAGTAAATGAAAAAAGCAGGAGATAGAGAAAATGACATTAAAAACCAAACCAAACCAAACAAACACCTGCTCACAGTTTCCATGGCAGAAAACTTTCCTAGTAAGGAAAAATGATTTGACATACAGATAAATGAGCCACATAGAACTCCAACTAGCTATGATAAAAATGTGTAACAAAGCATATAATAATTAAGATTCCAGAAATTTAAGGCAAGAACAGAATAATAAAAGCTGTTAGAGAACAGAAACAAATAATCTATAAAGCAAAGACCACCAGGATCACAGTCAACTTCTCAATACAAGTCTCAAATTAAGGAGAGTGTGGACTGAAGTATTTCAAACCTTGAAAGGAAACAACCCCAAACCAGATTGATGTACCCTGCAAAACTATCTTTCAAAAGCAATGGACAAATAAGATACTTCTGTGACAAAGAACATCTGAGGAAATTCATGAACAACAAACCAGTACTCCAAAATTCTCTGAAGGGTATTCCAGAAAAAGATAATAAGGACTCAACTCCATTAATGCCAAAAGAATGAATCCACTAGGCAAGGCAAAGAAGTAAATAGAGGAGAAAAAAAGGAAACTGACAACAGAGAAACAGCGCGCAAGGATAAGTCAATACCTATCAGTTATACTCATCAATGTTAATGATCTCAATTCACCAACCTAAAGAAACAGACAGACAGAATGGATCAAGAAGCAAGATCCAACAATCTGCTGCATACAAGAAACATATTTATTTTAAAAAAAATTTATTGACTGAGAGTCAAAAGATGAAAACAGTATTCCATGTGGCAGGAACCAGGAAAAAAGCAGGGACAGTTATTCCATTTGCAGACAAAGAGGATTTCAAACCAAGACTGATTTAGCAAGACAAAGAAGGTTACTACATCTTTGTAAAGGCAACAATCCAAAAGGGAGAGGTAACAGTCACAAAGATATATGCACCAGATACCAGTGCACTCAACTGAATAAAACAAATTTTAATGGACATCAGAGATCAAATAAGAGCTAATACAATTGTATTAGGGGATCTCAACACACCACTGTCAAAATAGATAGAACAACTAGACAAAAAATAAACAATGAAATATTAGAACTGAATGAAACTATTAAACAAATGGACTTAGTAAATGTCTACAGAGTGTTCCACACCACAGCGTCAGAATGCACATTCTTCTCAGAAGTTCTCTGAAATAGATCACATATTAGTTCACAGAACATACTTGAGTAAATGCAAGGGAACTGAAATTATCCCATGCATATTATCAGACCACAGTACAATGAAACTAGAAGTCAATAGTAAAAGAAACCAGAAAAAAACACATAAACATGTGGAAATTCAGTAATACCATCCTACACAACTAATGGGTCACAGATGAAATTAAAGAAGAAATTAGTTTCTAAAATTAAATGGTTATGCCAATACAACATATCATAACTTACAGGACACAATGAAAGCTATCCTATGAGGGAAATTAACAGTGGTAAATACTCATATCAGACAAACAGAAAGAACTCAGATAAACAGCTTAATGTTGAACCTTAAGCTTCTAGAAAAAGAAATACAAATCAGATCCAAAGCTCATACAGTGGAGGAAATTAATAATCAGAGCAGAAATTAACACAATTGAGACTAAGAAAACAATACAAAGAGTCAAAGAATCGAAGAATTGGTTCTTTGAGAGACTAAATAAAAATCAACAAAAATTTACCCAATTTATGTAAAGAGGGCAAGAAAATATTTAAATCCATGAAAAAGGAATAGAAAGGGTGAAATTGTAACAGTTCTGGGAGAAATCCAAAAGATCATCTATTCATATTTTGAAAACTTGCATTCTAATAATATGGAAAATGCAAAAGAAACTAACTGGTTCCTAGGCATATGAACTATCAAAGCTGAATCAAGAAAACATAAAAATTCTAAATAAATCAGTATCAGTCAATTACATTGAAGAAGTAATTAATTATCTATCAACAAAGAAAAGCCAAGGCCTGGATGAATTTACTGGTGAATTCTACAACAAATTTAAAGAAGGCCTAATATTATTACTTCTCAAACCCTTTAAGGGAAGAAATACTCCCAAATTCATTCCTGGAAGTAAGCATTACCTTGACACCAAAAGCAGAGAAAAACCTAACTGAGAAGGAGAGCTTTAGGCCAATATCCTAAAGAACATAGATGCAAAAATTCTCAATAAGATACTGGCAAACAGAACTCAGCAAAATCACCAAGAAGATTATACACCATGACCAAGTAGGATTCATCCCAGAGATGCAGGGATGCTTCATCATATACAAATCAATGAATGTAATGTGCCATATTAACAGAGTCAAGGACAAAATCTTTACATGGTCATTTTAATAGATGCAGAAAAAGAGTTTGACAAAGTCTAACACTGATTCCAGATAAAAAGCCTACAAAAATTGGAATATGGGATTAGGAATTTAGCTCAGTGGCATAAGTGCCTGCTTTGTAAGCACTAGGTCATGAGTTCAATCCCTGGCACAGACACACACACAAAAAAATTGGAATAGACAGTCTTTATCTCAATCTGATAAAAATTATCTATGACAAACCAACAGCCAACATCATACTAAATGGACAAAACCTAAATGCTTTGACTCTAAAGTCAGGAACTAGACAAGGATGTCCACTACCACCACTTACTCATTATAGTTCTGGACACACTAGCCAGGGCAATTAGACAAGAGAAAGAAATAGAAAGAATAAGGATAGGGAATGCAGGTGTTAAATTGTCATAAATCATGAATAACATGATACTCTACATAGACGACTCCAAAAGCTCCACTGAACGACTTCTGGATTTAATAAACAAATTCAGTAGCATAGCTGGATACAAAGTAAACACTAAAAAAACAATAGAAATTAGAGAAATTAGAGAAACAACACTTTTCACATGTTAAGGTGAAACAACACTTTTCACCTTAACATCCAAAAAAAAAAAAAATACCTAGGATTCATACTCTGAAAAAGGAGAGAGAAGAGGATATCAGAAAATGGAAAATTTCCTTGCTCTTAGGTGGAAAGAACCAATATAGTGAAACAACCATCCTCCCAAAATTGATATTCAGATTCAATGCAATCCTAGTCAAAATACCAATATCATGGCCCACAGAATGAGAGAAAACAATCCTAAAATTCATTTGCTAATAGAAGAGAACTAGAATAGCAAAAACAATTCTGGGCAACAAAGGCAAGGCTGGAGGCATCACAACCCTAGACCTGAAATTTCAATACAAACCTACTGTGACAAAAGCAGCATTGTACTGGAAAAAAATCAAACCCAAGGCTTAATGGAGCAGATTAGAAGATTGAGAAACAATTCCAGACATAGGTAACCACTTCATGTTTGACAAAGATGCCAAACACGTTCACTGGAAGACATAGTCTCTTTAATAAATGATGCTAGAAGAACTGGCTTTCCACATGCTAAAGATTAAAAATAGACCTATAAATGTCCCACCTGAGGAAAGTTGCCAGTATAGAGACGTGGAGAAGGAGATGCTATATGTTAGTGCTTTGAGGCATCACGTTAGTGCTTTGAGGCATTGTGGGTTCTCATACGAGTTGCTGTTTGAGCCGTTGGTTCTCCTGGAGAAGCTCTGGCCTTCACATTGAGCATTGCTTCCTGGCTCCGGAGAGGAAGACATGTGCCACTTGGTCTCCAGGATGAACTCATCATGCTGGCTTCCTGGCATGTACTTGACTGAGCTTGTCGGAGGAGGACCTCAGGGCCTCCGTGTCGCTGAGGATGGCTGTGGTGCTTTTCAGGAGAGCCCTGGTCTTTGTTGTGAGTGTGACTTCTTGGCTCCAGTGGAGAACCCTCAACCTACCAGCACAGCTCCTTCACCCTGCTGGCATGGACTTCCTAGTTTCCACCGCTCACCTTTGGGCCTTTCCAGCACAGATCCATAAAAGAGACTGGCGTGAGTCCTTCTTGTGGGCTCTAGGCCTCCAGCTGGACTCATGGGAGGCATTGTCGTGAGCTCTGGGCCTTCACCTGGACTCATGTGGGACATTGCTGTGGGATTCAGGCCCTTGGCTAAATATTCTATGTCTTTAGCATTGTGGATAGATTCCCTGCATTTTCTTGTTAACTCTAGGTGACCATCATAAAAATAATATTACAAACTTCATTTCCTGATTCTTATTGTTCTCTGCACAACCCCTGACTACAACAGAGGGTTAGCATTCTCACTGGGGAATAGGGGTTCTAGATAGCTAAGCAATCTAAAGGAGACACAGATGTGGTGGGAAGAAAGTAAACAGGGTGACAAGGCGTGCTCCAGGGAGGTGGGAGGCCTAAGGAGAGCACAGCGAAGCAGAGAAGCAGTCAGGTTAGTGCACACACTTTCAGCAATCACAATTTGGGTGTGATCCTGGAGCAGAAGAGAGAGCACTGTGACTGGACTGGGGGACAGCAGAGGGTGAGTTTTGCTCAAAGACAGGCTGCAGGCCAGAGTCCAGTGGTCTTTGTAGGACATGGTAAAGAGTTGGAATTTTATCCATATGGCAACGAAAAGCTAGTAGATTCTGTGAGCTACTGATGCTGGCGACCTCCTCCCTCCATTACTTCTAAGAGCAAAGGGAGAAAAATGATGTGGTCTCTCTTGATACCAAACTCTAGAAAAACAACATTTCATGTAGGATGGAGTGTGAATGTGGCCTAGTAACATGACTTCAGAGGAACCAGGGAGGCTGTGGAGAGGTTAGTGTTTATTTAGCGACCAGGCCAGAAACATTGAAATGTTAATTGTAAATAGTCACGCAGGGGGAAAGAAAGGCAGAGGAAACGATATAAAAGTCATAGTTCACATAATCTAATGAGCCTGAAACCATCAATGGATGTTGCTGGATTGCGTGAAAAGTGAGCCTCAAAGATTTTAATGAATTCTTAACTTTGGCAAAGAAGAGACACTTCTTCAGGTGGGCAGGAAAAGTGTGCAGTGATGGTTTTCTGATAACCTAGTAAAACCAGCTAAAATCCCCAAAGATTCATTGATAAGCAAAACATTAGAAAGCTTGGAAAAAGGTGTACAAGGTAGTAGGAAGACATTCTAAGCAGGAAGACCTGGCAAGTTGGAATTTTAGTATATTTGCTGAGATACCTTGAGCATGAATCCCTTAAATACATTGATTTATTTGAATAATAACTCTTTGCATGGAAGTTTATATTACTAATGCTATAAATATTATAAATATATACACATATTAATGGAATGAACTGAGTATGCAAATAAAAATACACACATTCTGCAGTTTTTAGGTCATTTTCAGGATATTCAATTGACTATGTGCAATTTTTGCCTTGTAATCTGACTTAAGAATATAATCTTTGCAAGGGGAAATGTGGCTTAGGAAGCATGGATATCAGACTTTAATAAAATAACTTACATATAAATTTTGAAATTTAACCTGCCCATAAATTGGAATCTGATATATGTATAAATATATATATGTAGATATTCACAAAAGCAGTTATAATGTATGCATACTAGTATTTATGTATATATGTGTATTTACTTATGTGTATGCATATTATGTGGATTCAGTAGACATCGCCTTTGAGTTTACTAAAATAAGAGACTTTTTTTCCTTTGTTTAATCTGTAAAAGAGGGAAACTGTCCATATGGTTGCCATCATTATATGACACATGATGGAATTATGCATTCAGTGTTAGGGAAGTATTTGTGAAAACCATTATTTTAAATTCCTTGTGGGTGAGGTGAAAAAATTCCTCTCTGAAGTACCTTTACTCCTTTAGGACACTGGTTTGCCATTTCTCCATCACTGTGGAGTAATTTCTAGAAGGCACAGTCCTTTCAACCTGTGAAATACAGAGCCTTGCTAAGAGCGAGTCTTGCTCTAGGTACGCAGTACATAGTCCATAAAAGTACGCTGAATGGTTACTGTTTGAGTAGTTGGTGGTGATGGTTATGATTTAGCTACAGTGAAAATGTCCATTGTAGCTAATAAACTTTGCCTGGCATGAAACACCTCTCCACTTTGCCTGATGTCACAAGATGCCAGGACTTGCAGAAGCAATGCAGACTCCCTTCCAGACCAGGCTGCCTGTTGCAAAATGTACCTCGTCTCATTCCTGGCATGTCTCAGGATAAAAATGACAGTACAGATGTAAACAACCTCATTAAAAGAAGTTACTAAACTTAAATTTATAGCATGGGGAGTGATTGTGTTACTGGGGAAAGAAAGAACATGTACTGTTTTATTTTTAATAATTTTCCTTCAGGTTATGAAGCAAAAATGTCCACTTTTGTCTCAGCAGCCCGCAGTGCCAACAAGCCTACTTAATGTCACTATTTGCCACTAATCTATAGAAATTAATGCATCTCTGTTGTGCATTAGCAAATCTAAGTTTCTCCTTCACTCAGGTTGTAAATGAAAGCTGGCCCTTGAAAATGTCTCAGAGAACACACCACAGAGGTAGGACAGAGAGCAACTTTTTTTTTTTTCATATACACAAATGGTACATCATTGTGTTGGGACACAGCAGGCAATACAATATAGGAATCATAGCAGGTAACAGAATGTAGGAATCAGTGCGATTTAACCAGAAACAGGATCACAGGGCTATGACTTGTGAAAGTCCTGATTTGGACATTGTAGGTGTAATGCTCAGGCTCACAGCTTTGGACACTCTCAGAATGACCATCTATCACACGAAGGCCACAGGAATAACATCCCACCAGCTTCACACTGCATACCTGTGAGTGTCGGCCCTGCTCTGGCTTGAGTATTCTCAGTAGAGATCTTTCTCCCTGTTCCCCCATCCTATTTCTGTGCGTGTGTCCATGCGTGCGTGCTACGTAAGTGGGTGTGTATGTGCTCGCTCCGCCTCCCGTCTTTTAGCAAATCCTTCTTCCTTTTTTTTTCTTTCTCTGCTAAAGTGAGGTGGCAGAGAAAGGTAAAGAAAAGAAAGCAGTTTTCCTCCATGGGAAGGAAAATTTCTTATTAATGTCAGCCATCACTGAGTAGATAAATAATTCAGGTTAACTAGAAAAGGCTACAGGAATACCATCGAGTTTGCTGAACTATAAAATAAGTTTTCAGAGGATTGCCTTCAAATAAGTTCCTGAAATAGAGTTTCAGAAAATTTGCCTGGAGCTGCTCTTTATTTTGAAGATTTATTTGTAATTTACCCCTAACTGCCTGTAATATGGGTATTTTTTAGAAACATCTAAACATTCTACACAGTGTTAATCTTGTTCACAAACTGTCCCCCTGGAAGACACAAAATTTCATTTTAGCATGATTCTGTCCAAATTATGACAACTGCTTGTCATAATAACATCATAAACTGGAAATGCGAGTACATGTACAAGACACATATACTAAAAATAACATAATGAGACTGTAGGGACAGTTTTTCAGTGAACACACACAAAAAAACTTTAACTCACATTAATCATTTAATATTTCCAAATATTAAGCTTTTTGTCAAAATAGAAACAACAATACTTATCTTTTTAATTTGCAGAGGGTTTATAATTGTCAGCTGAAATGGCATATATGAAAGTTATTTTTTAAAATCCTTTCAATCTGTTGCAAAACTTAATAGAAATTATTATTATCAAATTAATGAAAGAGCTCTTGTATATTTTAAAATATCAATTTAAAAATCATGACTGGATAACACATTAGATAAAAATTCAAACCTGTAGACGTTCCAATGCTAGAGAAATATCTAATTTTTAAACTAGCAGGTATTTCCACCAATTTAAAATACTGCTTAAAGAAATTATCAGCTACCACTGTTTTAAGTGTCATGCAATAAAATGTTATCATCACAGATGCAAGAAAATGGAAGCAACAGGCACTTATTTCTTTGTGAATTCATGAATCAGCTAATGTCTGAGACCTAGTTTCAGAACCATATTTGAGTAGTTGAATAAAATACATTATGCATATATTGACACTAAGAAGTATATCATTTGAATATTGTACATTTCCCAGAAGGAGACAACTTAAGTGGCTTCACTGAGCTTTTGGGTTATTTTACAATATGTTTTTTAAGGGCAAGTCGAAATTGGGAAGAAAGGAAATGTGTTTCTAAGCAACTAGCTAGTCATTGCTAATGGTTTCATCTTAAAATTCTGTCCAGAGACAGCTGCTGAGAAAGGACACGCCCTTATATTCAGACTCTTGGTAGGGTGACCATATAGTGCACCACTTTAAATCAGAGCACTTTTTGGTGTTGGCAAAATGACACCAACTGGGGTTTTCCGGAGCAAACAGAATGTAGGGTCACTCTGCCAGTTAGAAAGCTCGTGAGTTTCCTGGATACATTACTCTCTTGAACGAAGTTGATTGCCTGTGATTTCCATTCTTCCCTAACCCCTCCTCAACAGCTCACACCACTATGAAACTGCTACCCCGGGTTGAGCTGCCCACTTCCTGCTTCTCTGATCTCCGTGAAGCTGAGGCTGATCCTAGCTCAGGCCTCCAACTCTCATACCTTGGTGTCACCTTGGGTATATAGGCTGTGCTTCCTTATCTTTTCCACAGACTGGGCCAGTGTTATTCATCTTTCAGTATCATGTTACTGTGCACTCAAAGTAATGTAAAATTTTTGTTGCTATTTTTCCAGATGCTAATAATTTCAAAAGTCTTACAATTTTTAAATTTCTCAAACATATTTCAGCATTGTATTTGATATTTTCCCCTAGTGATAACTTCTAACCACCCTCTGGACAGATGCAAATGTATATGCCTTTTAAATTTTCCAGCAATTTGTTCTTTCCTTTTTATTATCTACTGAGAGGATTGTCTGCATACCATGAATCTTTTCTGCTAAGGGCTGCTGTATTTATTTTGCTTTTCTATGACCTGCAAGTCTTCCCCTAAATTTTCTTATATTTAGACAATAAGCTCCTAATTTTGTATACGGTCTCCCAAATCATCCTTTCTTCTATTAATCTGCCAAATCCATAACAACTAGAAATGGTCAAGTTTATACATTAAGTCACCATTAAAATTAATGTAATTAGTTATGGCTCTTGAAATAAAATATTCAGTTTTAATGATATTAAATTTTATGTACACAGTACAATTGCATTTCTACTTAGTAAGGAATTTTGTGCAAACATGTCCATGCATCTACAAATGTCAGAAACTTGGAATTACATCTGATTCTTGATGTAAGAAATTATCGCTAACAATGGTGACCATTTTTTAATTTGTATTACATACCCAAATCTCAGTGCAAAGTTTGGAATTTTGAAGTCGCTGATTACATTCTACTTCGTCTACAGAGAAGAAATTAAAACTTGAAAGAGCTGTAGTTTATTTCATTCAACTTAGTGGTCATAGATACAAATCAGCTTTATATTTTAAATTGTTCATTCTCATCACTGTGAAGATAAAACTATTGTACATTATATAATATGCTGTAAATTTGTTCTATTTTCAATCAAAGAGGTAAGCTATTTTGTAATTTCAGGCTCTCAGAAATTGGTCTCAACTCATAATCAGTGCAGTTTATTTTTTATGGATTACTTTATCACAGAAGTTGGGAAAACTACATATAAACCTAAACTACAAAAGAATGTTGTGCTTTCGTAATGTATCAGGACAAAAGTAAATATTTCCAATAAACCGGCTGATAGGTGAAGCTTTCCTTTTATCAGGAAGTCAGTGGCCTACCATGAACCTGCCTGTAGTCTTATCTAAGAAAAAAAGTTGGAACAGAGCCCAGAAACACACGGTCCCTTTGTGCTGTGTAGGAGAACACAGAAATAATTTTCTGGAGACTGTTTGAAAAATGTTTTGCATACACTTTATGCCCTTGTCCATGGGGAGAGGCCCTGGGGAAGCTGCATGGAAAGTGTCAGTGACTGAAGGTAATTGCTGCCAATCAGGCCTTCCCACCCAAGGTTCTGCGGTGGAGGATTTGTCATGTGTATAAATGAGTATCTGATGTGACAGACTGCCATGAGCTATGCTACTTGGCTTCTCTCTACAGATGATTATATTACAAATCTATTCTTGAGATGTAGGTAGAGAATGACACTGGAGCTGTATACACAAGGAAGCTACACTTTATATCTGCATACTTTCATTTTTTGCTCATTGATAAATTCCTGCCTGGAAAAAATAATTCTTTCATGTAGTGACAGGCTCACTTTTATTGAAGCAATGATATATTTGTAGTTATTTGCATTTGTCAATATAATAAATTTGATGGTTGAATTTGCAAGCAAGTAGGGTAAATTAATCACTAATTTTTTGATCAGTATGAAAATTACAGCTTCATTTACAAGTTATGGACTTCTAGGCGAAAGACTACGCTGTGTAAGCCTGCTCCTTTTTCTCTGCCAATTCTCTCCGGAGATCTCTTTTAGTAAAAATAAATAAATAAATAAATAAATAAATAAATAGAAAGTACAGGTCTTCTCTTATTAAATGATGGCCCATTTTGAAATGCCCAACCTCTCCTTAGTTACTGGCTCTGCTAAGTAAGTACTGCATCCTGCCTTCTTCATAAAATCTAATGGTGACACCAATAAAATGTCTATTTCTCAGGTGGTGGATTTTTAGTTCCAATGAATTAAATGTTACCTTCTTTTGCTTTTCTTTTCGAGTCCCAAAGTACTTTTAAAATTCAATTATATAGGATAGATGGTACATATTCACTGTGATGTGTCCTGAATACAGACTTTCAGAAATTGACTGCATTTATTAAATATCTTTTCCATCTACTATCTTTTATAGTACACTTGGCTTGGTCGTGCATTGATCCTAACTGATAAAAAGCTTTATTAGCTCTCTTCTCTGAACAACCAGGGGCACTATTGCTAAAATTCTTGAAAAAAAATAAAAAGAAAGAAAAGAAAAATCAGGAAGAAATGACTTGGTAGGTTCTCAGTTTAGGTCTTCCTGGTGACAGCATTTAAAAAATAATAATAGCTCTGATGACATGCAACACTATTAAGTGTACCTAGGTCATCCTTCATTTCCTTAGTGTAAAATGCTAAGTGCTTAAGTTAACTACACATTTTTTTTCCTTACTACTGTACTTTAGAGTTGTAAGGTGATTTAAATATTTGGATTTCCTCAAAAATACTAAAACTTAAACCAATATGAAAACTCCTAGTGAATTGTAGTCAGTATTGTAATACACTAAGTTGAGGATAGAAAAATGGGACACTAGTTAGTACATTTTTAGAAGGTTTCATTCATTCTTTGCATTTCTCAGAGAACTTGAGAGTGACTTCAAATAAAAGCTCACAGAAACACTTTCTCCAGGTTACTTATCTCTTGATTCCAGTCCCCACATGTCCAGTGTCTCTTTTGGTTGTACCGTTGGGTAACACTGTCCTACAGGGAATCAGAACACCATCAATGTGGCCTGGCATTGTCAGATTCTGAGACGGCCAGTGATCCTTTTCAGTAAAGGTTCTAAACTCTTTACCTGCATCATTACATAAAAACAGTCATGCTTTCTCCTGCTCTTTAAAGTGCTATCAAAACACTAGATCTAATTATCTGTCTTCTATAATTTTATAATTAGAATAGCTTGAAAACCCTTGTAACCATTTTATGATTTTCACTCTGGAATGGGTGCGTACTAGGAGTAATATCACATAGAAATATTTTGTGAAAGACACAGAGCATCTCTATTAAGAGAGAGAATCAACTGTCAAATTAATATTTAAAGGAATTAAGTGACTTATCCGAGGTAAGGACAAACTTTGGGTTACAATTCAGATATATCTGACTATAGAAATCAAGATTTTTAAAGTATATCTAAAACAGTTTGAGTATCTCATCTAAAATCCATAGGATCAGAAGTAGTTTGAAATTAGGACTTTCTCTGATTTTATAATAATTCCATATGCTTGATGAGAAATCATGGTGATGGAATCAAATTTGAAACACAGCTTACACACATAGCTTGAAGGCAATTTGATACAATGTTTTAATGTGTCTATGTTTTGATTGTGATGCACCACATGAGGTCAAATGGAAAATTTTTCACTGCCGGTATCATTTCGGTATGCAAAAAGTTTGGAATTCAGGAGCATCTCAGGTTTTTGAATTAGAGATACTTAACCACTATTTATATTGGCAACAGATTCCTTTTATGAGATTAATAAAGAGGTCATTTCAAAGTTAAATAATTAGTTGCTCTACAACAGTGTGAGTGAGTTTTGTTAAGTGGGAAATATAAAATTTATTTAAGCATAAGAGGACTCTCAGAACTCTTTCTGTAAATGAGGTCATTGAACTGAATAGTCTCATAGGATCCTAACAGTTTAATGAATGTGTCACCTTCTTATGCCTCGGATGAGAATTTAGACATTTTGTTTTTGTGCTGGTACATGATGTCATATCCCTTGTAAGTTATCTGGATCACAAAATTGAAATATAGGCTCTGACTGTCTTAAAGCTCAGATAGTCCAAGCACTGTCTCCTTAGCTGCTCTGTGTAGACAAGAAGTGCTTCAGTCCCACCAGTGGTTTCTTCTCTGATGCGTTAGGACTTTATGTAGAAAGCGATGACACACAGAAAGAAAGCAACCATCCTCAGACATGAGGGTGGAGGGATAAACACTTGTCCACCCACCTGTTTTCCTTTCTCCAAGTTAAAGGCTTCTAAAATGGTGCATCTCTGTCGTGCAAATATTACAAGTCAGTGCTATGGTATTTTCATGTATATGACAGAATGAAATATGTACTTAGGGTTTGTACTTACATTTCCCAGCCATTGGTTGTTTCTGTATTATATTTAACAAATCTTATTGGAATTTCTGTTGTCTCATTAGGCCAGTAGTTTCTATTTTATTTGAGTGAAAATAAAGCACCTGTTAGCTTGTTAGTGAAACAAACCAAGTACCTCACCCATTAGACTTTTGCAGAATACCTACTGCATATGCTATGGCAGGTGTTGTAAGGAACACAAGAAAATATATGACATTGCTATGCCAGGGAAATCATCTAGTATATTAGGAGATGAGAACTATCACAAAAATAGTGAATAAAAGGCAGGTAAGACACAATGTGCCAAGTTAAAGGAAGGTATGAACGGGGGGGTTTGGAGGAGCCATCAGTGATGGGGAACATTGGGGAAGGCAGTCTCTGTGCAGGAAGGAGTGAGAGGGACACTGTGATTTGCTCTGTGTGCTTGCTGATGGGTCAAACAGCTGATGAGAAAGAGAAAAAGACAATAATTGCTTCGGTTCTGTCATAACACAACTCTGACATCAACTGGAAATTCACAAAAAGAGGGTCTTGATCCCACTGAAAATAAACATTACAACAGATTGAACCCTAGAGATTGTCACTTTAAACTTTCTTAGAAGTAAAGAAACAGAAGCAGACAGGTGTTAAGTGCTTTATTCAACACTATATAGTTGACTAAAGATCGAAATGGACCTGGAACTCAGGAATAGTGATTCTGGTTAGATTAAAATCTAAATGATTTTAAGCTTTACATTTTCTCATCCTTTGTGGTCCTATGCATGACTATATATTCTGAATCATCCTTTTTCACTTTTCAAATTTAACTGAACCAGTCTAAAGAGGGTCAACTCTTTTTAGTCAGGGTATTGATCAGATTTAAATAAATATTGGAATTGAGTTCAAAGATCACTAATTTGCTGAAGCTTGGCATGAAAAACAAACAAAAACATAAAGGCAGACCTTTCTATATGGTGACACCTGAACCGTCAGTTTGGTTGTCTGATGTATTCTAAGTGGCAACATTTTCAATGAATTGGAGATTAAGCATTTTTGCATGAATTTATAGGGATGTGAGACTCTCCAACATTTTTTTCAATTTTCGATTGATTTTTCACACATGTGGTTATTCACATGTGTACAGAAATAAAAACACTTTTGAAAACAATTCTAAACTCGCCAGTCATTTGTGAAAGGAAATGATTGTTGTTTCCACAAGTACAACCTGGTGATAATTGTAGGCTGGCATTTTATTGAACACAAAGCAATCCCACAAAGCAAGCTTCTGGTTTTTTTTTTCTTTTCTTTTCTTTTCTTTTCTTTTCTTTTCTTTTCTTTTCTTTTCTTTTCTTTTCTTTTCTTTTCTTTTCTTTTCTTTTCTTTTCGGGATAAGCATCCATCCAGCTTCACTTTATCAGTCTTTATGGGAGAAAGCAAAGAGTATAAAAAGAGGCTGAAAGACAGACATTCAAATATTCAGGGCCCATCTCACAGAGAATATCGTGGCACTCACTCCTCCCTGATAAATGAATGGGTCGAGCCCTTCAGAAGCTCAGTTTTTTGCATATATGCTACAGTGAGTAGAAAAGGTTCTCCTGCACTGCAGACATGGGGAAAGAGCCAGGAGGGATCCCAAGGAACAAAAATAGCTGAACTTTGGTTTAACCCAAAAGTTGTGGCTATGTAAAGCTGTCTTTTTCTTATATCTAAAGGTCATCAAGCTCTGCTGTTAACCTTTTAAAAAATATCTTTGTGACCTTCCAACTCATTATGTCTCTGTCACAGCCTTAACTTAATGCTTTATTACCAGATGCCTTCGATATGTATCAGGCTTATGATCTGCACTTCAAGACAATTGACTTGACTCTCTTATCTCTCCTCCACCTCTCTCTCTCTCTCTCTCTCTCTCTCTCTCTCTCTCTCTCTCTCTCTGTCTCTGACACCCACATGCACATACACAAGCACCCCCCCAAATAGCTGAATGAATAACTTATTTTTTTAAAAAGTCACTTTTATACTTTTCTGCTCAACCTACTATTGTAGCAATTGAAAATCTTTCTATCTGGCTTTCAGCATGCTCCCCGCAGCCCGCTAGCATGATTTACTGCACCCCATGCTCTCCAGACATCACCTTGATGGTTTGGTTCAGGCTATTCACGTTTCATAAAATGCAATTTCAACCCTCCCTGTCAACACAGAGGCAGGATCCTTGTTTGTCTGTTCACCATTTGAGCCCCACTTCAAGCCCTATGTCTTGCCAAGAATATAACTTGACCAATCTAGCAGACATAAAATGTGCATAGATGTATCTTCTCAATTACAAGTTAGGATTTGATACTAATATGCCTTTACTATTCTATATGACCCAAAATAAGTTGCATGCTCAAGGGAAAAGTTGTGTTACTCACAATACACAAACAATTTGTTTGTGGTTATTCACACCACCAACAATGATAGATATGAGAGTTGCTGACGGAGTGATCATTGTTAAATACCCTCAAGCAAACAGTGCAACTTCATCACACAATGCCATAGTTTTATTAATATCCTATGGCTCGATGAGATGGGGTGTTTGTGATCAGGTTCCCATGAGTGGATATCTGTAGCTTAACAGGAAGTCTGGAGTGAACGTGCAAAATAAAGATAGTGTAGGAGCATAAGATCTTCCTTGTAAAAGAACCACAGTTTTGTCTTTCAATTGCTTCCCGGTCTTTTTTGGTTTAAAAGTCTGTTTATTTTAAAAAACAATCTTATGAATTGAAAATAGGGCATTTAGATAGGTCAGTAAATGCCTCAGTTATGACTATAGTAAAGCTAATGTATTTATCTTTCACAAGCTAAATGTTAAGACATACATCTAAATGACAAAATAATTGGCAATTATGTGCCCCTTAGAAGCAAATGAGCATCTCACACTACATTCTTTACATTGCCTTGTTCCTGTCCTTGGACCAGGAGTCAGAAAAGTGTCAACACACCTCCTTGTATCGAGTTAAGACTTCCTGCTGGATCTCAGCTACTCTCTGAACCTCAGAGGCAATATTGGATGTCATCTGATGAAAAGCGGGTGTTTTATGACAAGCTTTTATGGCAGCAGGCATCCGCCCCCCATTAAAGTATAGCTACATTCTGCACAAGTGTGCAAGGTGGGTCAGCTAACTTCCAAATTTCTACGAAGTTGCGGTTCAACTTGGTGCAAATCAACAATCGGCTCCCTGCCTCAGAAAATTTATCTTTCTATTAACAGGACTCCAGCGAACATGACTGTTATTTCCCCAAGCTCCACATCCTTCTCCATATCTGTTATTCAAGCTTTAGAGCTTACTTTTCAGCCATAAGAACGTGCAGAGAATCAAGGCTCATCCCTTAGACCCATTTCCAGGATTCTTTCCTAGCTGTAGTTGCTAAGAAAAATGTCTTTTTTTTTTCATCATGGAATATATGGGTAAGGAAATGAACTGAAAGTAGCCATGTGTTCAGATATATGTGGCTAAACTTGGTTTGGAAGAAGAAAGCTGACACACTGGTTATGGCTGCTTTAGACTTCATCATTCAGTTTTTCCAAAGCCTGGAAACTCAGCTCTTACTTTGAGTGTGGATCTACCTGTTTATCTTGATAACAATTCTCCTATCCATCCATTTAATTTATATATCAATTGTAATAAAAAAAACTGTATGAAATGTTAGCTAAACCAGGGAAGAATTTTGTAAAGCAAAAATTTCTCCAGAAAAGCAAATTCTAAAGATTCACTACCATTCTTCTCTATCAGCACATCTGATTTTCACCTTTGCCCTGAAAATACACCAAAGTGCTTCCTGAGGGACAAAAAGTGTATATTTAAAGAAGTTAAACTGTCTTAAATTAGACAATAGAGTATGTCCCATTTTTATCTTTGTTATGGTTTAGATATAAAGTGTCTCATATAAATTTGGAAGGTGATTGGATCCTAAGGGCTTTATACACATGTGCTACTAGGAGATAGAGGTCTGGTTGCAGGTGCGTCACTGGGAAAATGAGCTGGAAGGATATATTTTAGGCATTGGATTATCCTCTTTCCATTTGCTTCCTGGCTGCCATAAAGTAAGCAGCTCTTCATGCTATTTCTGCCTTAGAGCCAGATTACCATGGACTGAACCCACTGGAAACTGTGAGTCAAGTAAATCTCTATTTCTTTGCCTTGTAGGTACTTGGGATTTTATTCTAGTGATACAAAAGTGATTGATTCAAATTCTGATTTAAAAGATAAGATAAATGCAAAACACAACAATTTAGAATATTATTTGAATGGAATATAGAAGCTGAATATAATTATAAAGCCAACAATAATAATATCAAGATCATGAGACTAGAGTGTTTACCACTGCATGATATGGTAATTTCCTTTCAGTTTAACTGTGAGCCTTTCTCTAAAGAAAGAAATGACACATTCCATATTCTCAATTGTTTGTCATAAGATGTAAGTAGAAAAATTGTTAGCAGTTTGGGAACTTTCCCATGCTATCATCTTCACATGAAAATCACTATTTGCATGCATAAAAATAAAGGCATTAGGAAATTTTTAATTGTTTATCAAGGTCATCAAAGATAATAATTGATAAGCTAAGAGTTGTGTAGTGCTTTGTGAGACACTGTTCTAAATGTTCCACATGTGTCATTAAAATCTGAATTGTCTTACAAAGTGGTACCACTACACTTTTGTAGGTAAGAACACTGAGGTACTGAAATAAAACAAGTTTAAGATGACTAAAGTTATGCTGGAAGGTAAAGGAAGAAGTGAGGTTTAGATGCAGGAAATCTAGCTACAATTTTGGTTTATGTAGCTTCTGTTTCGCCCAACTTTCTTTTTCTCAGGTTCCTACATTTTTGTGGGAATACACATCACAAACCGTATGGGAGGCTAAATCTCATCTAGACTACCTGGATAGTAAACACCAGTTCACACAGACCTCTCTATCCCCATCCCTCCAGCCCCAGCCATTAGTTCAGGTGTGGTCCTGTGACCTGAGACAGCTATAAAAGGTGGATCCTTTGTTGTTAGGAAAAAAAAAAAACACACTCCAAGTCTGTCACTCATGAATGTGACTTTGAAGGTTGGAACTGCTGCAGTTACTTTATTATCATGAGAGAACAAGTTCATGAAGGTGAGCGGAGTGACAAGCACCAGGCCTTTCATGACATTCTTGAGGCTACCAATAGAGCGCACCTGACAGCTGATCTACCATGAACTTCCAGATTTGTGAGCCGGTGGAGCTCCTTTCAATATTGGTCTAATTAATCAGGTCACTTGCATTTCACATGTTAAGCACAAAGATAATATTAACCGCAACCATACCTTCTAGGAAATAAACAACTCTGCTGCAGTGAGTTTGATACCTTATAAATCTACACTGATTCTGAATGACAGAGAAACACTAACATACATTTTTTTTTACTACTTTAAAATGTGTTTTAATGTAAGTCAGAGATGAAAAATACATAGTAGGTCCACAGTCTCACTCTCACACCAAGGCAGACATCCCTAGGGCTTCATGATGATGCCCCTAGTCAAGTACTGCTCTTTCTTCTCATAGTGTTGGAAGCAACCACAGTCAAGAGACTGCATTTTCCAAATGAAACTTGTGACCACCAATAGAGATTGCCGCTGATTATCACAACATAGAACTGGACACTTTCTGAAAGTTCGTTGTAACTCAGCATTTCTGCATGGGGATACTATGAGAACTGAGAGTAGACTTGTGCTCTAAGAATGAAATATGCCATAAATCATAGGATCATTGAATGGTGGATAGAAAAACACAGCTCAATTATAAGCCTTTATGATAATGTAAAATAAAGAAAAAAAGTGCTCTAAAGCTTATCAAAGAACCATAAATTTATTGCATGTGTGTATTTTATAAGGCATTCCACTATCGTACTAATGTAGGTATAGCTTGTAAAACTTTAATTTTGTTATGTCATACATTTTACACAGAATCTGCCAGATGATATAAATATTAATTGAACATTTAATTGACATTGATGTTTTAATCTAGGTGAACTTTTTTGGTGTGATTGTTTGACCTGCTCAGGTCACTTAAAAAACCAACTAATCAATCAACCAGTTACAAAACAATTACCCCATTAAGTTTGAAATGCTTATTTTTTGTCATAATAAAAAAGACCTTACAGATAGAAAAATCCAGAATGATTTGTCATTTTTCATTACAGAAGTATTCAAAATATTAGGTTAAAACAGTGATCACAGCACTTTTTCCACTGAAAATGATTTCGAAACAATTTCATCTAACCCTCTCCTGACTCATCAGCTCTAGGTGTAGATACTGTATATCATTCAAATAACAACCCCAATGGATATCATCCATATTGATAAATCATTGCTTAGGAATCTTTCAAACAACATAGTTAGGCAACCACCCCGTTGTTCCCCATTAAGTTATTATAGGAGCGCAGCATTAATTCATTCATATGCTAAGTACCTACCTTGGGCTGGGTGCTATTTTAGGCATTGGAGACATTGAACAACACAGAGAGTACCCATGTTTCCTACTGTAGAGGGATATCCTGGTATTTTTTCAGCAGAACAAAAGTTAGCAATAACAGTTAGCACTTACAATTGTATTAGTCAGCTTTCCTGTTGCAGGGATATAATACCTGACGTCTGCAATTTAAAGGAGGAGAGGTTTAATTTGGCTCATGGGTTAGTCTACAGTCTACTGGGTCCCAGACAGAAAGGCAAGAGTGGATGGCATATTTGGGGAAAGCTGCTCAATCCATGGCAGCCAGGAAGCAGAGGGAGAAGAGTCCATAAGGGAGATATCCCTCCCTCCAAAAGCAAGTTTCCAGTGACTCACCTCTTCCCGCTGGGACTCATCTCCTAGTAGTACCCATCAGTGGACCAATCCGCTGATGAGTCTAGCACTTCTACGATCCAATTACCTTCCAAAACTCACCACTGAACATCTGAGTCTTTTGAAGGATATCTAGATCCCAACCTTAAAAATAATTACACTAATCTACAATCTAATTGGTTTTTGAAGGATTTATAAACATGTATGTTACCATTTTGGGGCATAATCAATGAAAATAAATGCATTTTAGAATCCTGAACTTTGACAGATAATTTTTGTCTTTCCTTATTTAACAAAGCCCACATACACTTGCCCCACAGTATGTGTCAAAAATGCCAGCTACGGTCCTTCCAGTCTTCCAGCTCTTGAGGGCATTTCAGCAAGTTTCAGCCCAGCAGAATGACAGCGTATGTCCGGTGACACGGTGTGCTACCTAAGCTATAGGAATAGTTCTGCAAGAGACGAGCTGAAGCTTTTTCTAAGTGCTGTCTCATGACTTGTTAATTAAATACTTATAGAGATATGGGGACATGTGAAGTGTCTTAGTAGTCTGCCAGCAGAATGCCACTTCCTTGCAGCAGTTATGGGGTGTGAAAAAAAAATGTAGCTGCAACTAAGAATTCCTAGACTTGGTACACTGTTGGCTTGAGTCTCATGGGTGTGCTTAGCTGCTGTAATTTGAACTGTGACAGAACCAGGTAGGCAAGTGAAGTGATCACTCTATAGAATTCCTGAAGGTTACATACCATGTTTTGCCTTTTGAAAATATTTCTCTTAGTTCATCAAAAAGAACAGTTTGTGCTTTCATTGATTGATCACTTTTTATGCCTATATCTTCTAATCTGAACAGCTACTTTGAAAATAACAATATGCAATATATTGACCAATGTTAATCTCCTATTATTTTGTTTTGAAATTCTGTATCATCATTTTTATTCTTTTTTGTTTTTAAAATAAAAGAAAGAAAATTTTTCTGTAGAGTCTAGTTACCCATGTGATACTGTTTTCTTCGCATAGCTAACCATGGGCTGTGTATATGGTCTCCATGATGTTCTTACGGTAAGGACCTACTCTTTGGTGAATTTTTCTAGCCCCTGTTGTCATTGAGCAAAGTTAAGTTTAAAATTTTGAGCACTCTATGTGACAGTCAGACTTTGATTTTCTTCTTTCTTTTCCTTCCTTCCTTCCTTCCTTCCTTCCTTCCTTCCTTCCTTCCTTCCTTCCTCCCTTCCTTTTTTCTTTTCCTTTTTTTCTTCCCTTCCAGCTTCCCCCAATCTCCTCTTCTCCTCTGCAGTTACATTCATGAATTAGCTATTCATACTTTTTACCCATTGAAGATATAGTAACATACAGATCTTTATGTACACAAATATTGATAAAATCACCCATTTAAAGAAATGAGGGAAATGTATGAAACTGGTAAAATTGGAGCTGTACTCTGCATTCTCAGGGTTTTAGTGTCAGATGCTATCTGGCTATTTTCCACTCTTACTTCCTTTTATCTCAGGACACACAAATAGTCCACATTTGCCTGCTTCACTTTGCTTTCTGTGCTTTGTGAATTGTTCTCATGTTTGTGTCTCAAAGAATGCGAGGAGTTTAGAAGTTATGTGCCTTATTTTCAGCAATGGCTCTTGATAATGTCCTTCTCAGATTCACCCGTTTAACATGAACACATATGGCAACTTTGGGAGCAACCCACGTCCTAAAAAGTCACCATTGGTAGGAGAGTCAGATTCATTGTGGGCTGCTTGCTTTGAAACTCATGGAACTATGAAGGAAAAGCTTGCAGCTTTGGAGTCGTTAAACATTTTGAAGTTTGTTTGTTGCAGCAACTAATGTTAACTGAATTAATATGCTTAGTGCTTATAATTATGACCAAGATCAACATGATGAAAGGAGAAACAAAACTGACTGGTTTCTAGTTTGAAGTCCCTTTCTCAAACTGTCCTCTAAAATAGGTAGTTGCAAAAAGCATAGCATTAAAACAGGAAGCAAATTTATTGATACGTATTGACACACAGAAAAACAAGTAGTGCATTAGTACCTAGCATGGCTTTTTCTTTTCTTTTTCAATTATGGTTTGGATCTAAAATGGTCTCCAAAGCCTTACATATTTGGAATGTGATTGGATAACGAGGGCTGTACAGTTGGCTTCCTATTATAAAGAGGAATCTGCTTCAAAGAGGTAGATCACTGCGGGCTTTTCCTCGAAGACTGTACACTTCCTGGCTTGCTCTGCTTTCCAGGGGCCATGACATGAGAACTTTCCTCCATCACAACTTCCTGCCTTGCAACTGTGAGTTAAAAGTATGAGCAAAACAAATGTTTCCTTTAAATTCTGGGTGTCAGATATTTTGTGCCAGCAGCATGAAAGATATTGCCCAAGGTCTGGAGATATTTCTTGGTACCCGGCCCATCCATTATTTTCCTGCCATGAATTTGGAATGATGAGAACACTGATTTTTTTTTAATTAGTTTATCAAGGCACTTCTAGAGAATAAGAGCAGGCAATGGATGTTTAGGTTAAATGGTGGGTTCTCAATGTCCTTGTGTGCAGAAAGGACCTTTCTCCTTGTGGAGGCTCAGTGTCCGTGATGATACGCACACTGGGGACACATGAAGTTTCCCCAGGAAGGACTCGGTGTGGCACAAGTTGAATTTACAAAGAGGGCCTAGGATGTGGAAAATGAAATGTTGCTGAGAACACAGAATTGGCCTTATTCTCACTGGATATGACATTTCCTGTTGGGAATGCTGAGTGTAAAAAGAAGGCAGAAGAGCATGGATTCCTATTTTTCTAGATGTTTCTAGAATGAAGGGAAGTTTTGTTTTCTGTTCAAAACTGACAGACAAGAATGTGTGAAACCCTGAAAAAAACCCACAGATGGGCTGATTCCAGCCCCAGTACTTGTGGTTTTGATGCTCAGACACAAGAGCAGAACTCACGTTGAGTTCCAGCAATTTGCTCCTACACCGAATAGCTAGAAACCAACCAAAAGACTCAACACACAGCTTCTGAAAATACACCAAGTGGCAGCGTCAAGCATGGCACTTGTCACTGGAAGCCAGCATTTGAGGGAGATTATGTTACCACCAATCTGATAAACTACATGTATTTTAGTAGTTACCAAGAAGATTAAAGGAAGGACCTGGTGATTGAAGAGAGACTGTTTCTATATTAGCACATGAACAGAGTCGCATAAATCAAAACCAGTTTCATTTTGAAGTTCTAGTAACATTCAGTGCCAGGGTGCCTGATTCATGTTTTGGCTGCTTCCAGAAGCAGTAAAGGGAATTGTGGGCATGTAATACATGCCACATATCCATTATTCCTTTTGAAAAGTGTCTTTTTGATTTTCAGCTTTAGTTAGCCAGACTCACTGGTGCCCCTTGCTGTTCAGGTATACAGTTTATAATTTTCCTTAGCCTCATTTTCCTGCAGCTGCAATATGCTGGGTAAATTGGAACAACTTTGTGGGAAAGTAAAAAACTTGATACACACAGAGTAATTCAAAGCTGCTTCAGGTTCAAGAGGACAGATGAACCTTTTGGATCTCAAAAAAGATGGGCTAAGGACCTGAGGATTGTTTTCTGTTGTGTTCTTGTCTAATAATTTGCTTGGCTCTCTTAGAACATCTGTCCCCTCCACCCAAACTCTTAACTATCCTACTGCATCAAAGCTGTGGTTTTTTTCCCCCTCACTCAATAGTTCCCTCTCTATATACTTTGTAGAAGCATAATGAGCAGTGGGAAGCAATACAGCGAAAAAGCATCATTCCTTCATCTAGTATTTGAAGGCAATTCTGTTACAGATAAGGCCGTAATCAGACAAAATTAATACAGTTTTCATTTTCCATCTTTAAAGGCAGGGAATCCAGTTTTGGTAGACATGCCAGTCTCTGGAACATGAATATCCTGTTACATTTTAATTCTTGCTTCCCTTGTCCATCTATGACAAAGAGAGAAGCACAAGGGTATTGAACACAGAATCAATATGCTCTGTGTCAAGACTGCAGAGATACAGAAAGAGAGAAAGAGAGAGAGAGACAGAGACAGAGACGCAGCGACACAGAGACAGAGACAGAATATAAGAATACCTGATTCAAAATTCTGCCACGATAATGTTTCAACTCCACCCCCTCTTGAAATGTTCATCAAACATCTCTTATCATTCCTGTGTCACTGGATAACAGAAACAATAAAGGTGATGTGGCCGCAGGCTGACTCTGGGAATGGGAACACAACATGCCCCTAAAGTAATAAAATTTCTTATTAAAAGGGAGGATATCTTTAACCAACCCTTCATGTGCCTCCAGAGACTGACAGGCAATTTTGACTGTTTATTTTTACGTGGCTCCAATGAATGGCTCTATTTCATTCGCCTTCATAATGATTTGGTGGTGCAGGCAGCTGCTGGCGCTGAGTGGAAGTGTGAGCGAAGGGCATCGTGAGAGGCATTCCAGAGCAATCTTGGTGAAATTAGATTCTTTGGAAATGAAATCAAGCTTCAGTTTCATGGAGAGGAAGCTGAACAAGAGGGGAATAATGCGAAATTGGCTGAATTATCCTCAGCTTTCAAGGCATCAGATAAGGTCAGAAAAACCAATGTTTAAATTATATTTTCACTCATGAGTATATCTGGCCCACTGTCACTACTTAATGAACTTACTGATATTTACACCACGTCTATTTCCTTCCAGAAGTCACCTTGTCATTAAATTGTGCAATTGTGAGTGTACAGTGTAGTGCTATTTGGTCAATTGCTTTATTCTCTTTACTTGGATTATAAGTAGATTTGAAGCAAAGCCTCACAGAAACTAAATGGTGCCATGGGAAAAAGTGTTTTTCTGTTTACATTATTCTCCCTTTTATGGCATTTTAAATATACTGAATGGGTTTTCCTGAAATAGTGGTTCTCAATCTTTCTCTGACTTTAGACCCATTCAGTGGAGTTTATTCCTAGGCATGATACTTCTATATGTCCCCACTAATGTCATGCATAACATAACACATGGATTTTTCACATCCTCCCACGAGACTCTACAGTGACTTCTTGTCCTCACAGGCCACTGTTAGAAGTTTAACCCATCTGCTTTCCTTCCAGCCTTATTTCCCAGGTGTTTCCTTGCACCAGCTCTCCTGCAGCCAACTCCTTTTCTTCTCTGGGTTGTCAAACAAGTTCTTGTGTCTGGACTTGCCCTTTGCATCTCTCTCTGATCTGGAAATCTCTCCCCATGTCCTCAGGTGACCTTCTCTCTCACTACATCAGATCTCCATGGAAATGGCATTTCCTTGGAAAGCCATCCTTAAAAGTTCCATTTCAAATGGCCCTTCAACCCCAAGTTAACCTTTTCCTGTGATTTGATTTATTTTCTACACATCAGTTATCTCAATGATCGTATGTTATAGGGTAAAAATTTCACAATTTCAGTGACTTTATTTTCTATGTCTCTCCCCCAAAAAAATCTCTTGGGGGCTTCCCTTGTGCTTTGTCTTTGCTCATGTGGCACACACTGTTAACCCCAGCCTTTGGAATTGCACCAGAATCCTAGCAGAGATTTTTTGTGTGTGTTTGAAAAATTAATGACTGAAGAAATGAAAGAAAGATGCAGAACCATGACAGAAAAGTTCAAGCCTCGCTTCTCAAGTCTCCAGACAAAACCTCTGACTCTGTCTTCCCCCTGCTATCCAAGAAGGCATATCAGAACACACGGAATGAATGGCAGTGATAGTTAGAGAAGAATATCTTTGAACACTTTTGACTTTTTTTTTAAGTTTCACTATTAATGATCTTCTTCCAGTAAGTGATAACAGCATGTTGCAACATCTGTCTTGAAAGCCCCGTGGTGTTAATGCAACAGTAACTGCATCGGGTGGCAAACATGAATTCCCATCCTCTGTGAGCACTTTTAATTACCTTTGGATTCTAGCAGATGAAATAAACAATGTCTAGCACCTAAAACCAGCTCATTTGTGAAGCTATGAGGAAATACACAGATAAGCGCATACGCATATGTGACTGTGATTCCAAACACCCCAGCAGTGCTGGGTCAGCTCGGAAGGGACACTGTCAGGCAGCTCCCCCGTGTCTCATTCAAGGGGCTCCTCTGATCAGTGTGCCCGAGTTTCCAAAGGCAAGAAACCAGAGCCATTATTTTGGTTCATACATCTGACATCTTTAAGCATTTTATTCCTTGTGATTGCACCCAGGGACATAATAGATGGGGTTTTTAGATTTCAAGAGAAAATACACATGTACATGGGAAGATAAGGTATTGTGGGTATTGATACCACAGTGTTAGTACAAACGCCGTGAGAGCAGCACTTGGTCATCAGGGACAACCTGGGTGCAGTTCCTCCACATAGGTCTTTCAAAACATGTAGTGTATAGCATGCCTGGCATACGCATGTCAAAATTAGCATTACTGAAGTATGTGCTGCCTACATTTGGTGACAATAGGCATATGAAACTGCTGACATCTCCTACCTGAAACATTTTAAATACTTGCTTAAAAGTAATTTAGTCTGATGTGCTACTATTTTAAAACAAAGCACCCAGGAATGGATTCTTGATCTAAGAAGGAGAATTTTGCACTTTACTCAGACCAGTGATGGTTTGGTCATATCTTTAAACCATCAGGTTATAAATTAAACTTTTGCCTAAATAAATGAGTTCCTGTTTGTTTGTTTGTTTGTTTTTGGTATTGAGGATGGAACTCACAACCTCACGCTCACCAGGCAGGCATTTGACCTGTTGAGCTAAATCAGATGAGTTCTTCTAACTGAAGAACACAAGGAAGATAACAAAAACAAAAACAGACTGAGAAATCTTTGGGGGAAGCCCAGTCATCACAGAAGAGGATCCAATCCACTTGTAAATGCTGCTGCAGGACCAGCATTTATAGGTATTTTAGCAGAACAGTAAGTTAAATTTCTAAACCCAGCATTGATGTGTTCTGCGGACAAAGATAAACCCGAGTGTGTGTCAATAAATAATGTGGAAGGTGTCTCAGCCTTTTCTGTCTTAAGAAAGGGACATTAAAAGTATGTATTAATGTATCCTATGTATAGCAAACTATTAATATCTTCCTGGCCAAGGTGCACCTGATTGACATGTAGGTTTTCCTTCTATGATTTAATTTGGTCTTGTCATAAAAATACTGGAAGGGAAAAGAGATTCATGATCATTCCTGACGGATGAAGAAGCTAGAACTCAGAAAAGCGAGGCAGTGTCTATCCTTCCCAGAGTAAGCCCTGGGGCCACATGATGGAGCCTAAGAAACATTCTACATCTACCTTTTGTTTGTAGCAATTTGTGGTTCCTTTGTGCTAGAGATACAAGCAGATGCATTCTGTGCGTCTCCCTATTTACTGTGTACAATTTTCAATGTAAGTTGGATGCGCCTCCTGCTCTGACTGTGGGATTCTGGGTGTTGGAGGAGTCAGCACAGGGATGGGAAATGTCCTATTGGGCTCCCAGGAACCAGGGATACATAGAGAACGATGCAACATTTGCAGCCTACTTGGCCGTGTAGTAGATCACAGGATGCCCCAAGTTTACTAGGAAGAGATAAAGATGTCAGAGAAGATGCCCAAAGAGATATATCAAAAGCTCTTTCTTTCTGCCTTTCTGCATAAAGATTCCAGCTGTGTATTGCAGGTAGTGGGTTGTTATGGTGACTGGAGAGAAAAAAACTAGGGAGGCTGAGGGAAAAATTAAGGTGGGCAGAAGCCCATCTATATAACCTTTGCATGTGAGGTGGGTTTGGAATAATAGCTTGGAGAATATGCAAGAAGGGTGGAACATCAGTGTGGGCATTTCCATATTAGGGCTTCATTGCTTCTTCTTCTTCTTCTTTTTTTTTTAAACAAAGTCAAGTATGCAAAGGGTCTACAAGTACAAATTTGGACACAAGAAACCTCGTTTCAGTGGCCTGCCTCTAAACCACTTACTCAATTGTGCAGTAATGAAATACTTACTTACTCTCCCTGGACCTGAAAAATGAAGATGATGAGCTCACTCTTTTCACAGGCTTGTTCTGAGGATTAAATTAATTAATGCAAGGAAATAACTCCTTACTCATAATAAACTGTCAATTTATTTTGGCTGGCAGAATTACTCCATACACAGCATACAGACTCCGAGTTAAGTGCTTCCTCCTATCTTCTCCTAATTGCATGAACTTTAGTAACTTCAAGACAGCATTCTCATTGGTAAACTGGAGAATTTGCAGTGATCTTTCATAGGGTAAGATACTCCAGTAGCATAATTCACTTACACCACTTGCACACAGAGCCATGCTTTCCTAGACTAACAATTCCCACTGACGGACGTAAATGTATAGAATTTTACCTTCGCCAATTGTTAAATACCATTATAAGATAGCACATTTATAAAAAAGGATATCCTTTTCACTTTGTCATGTGATGTTGAATTATTATATTGTGTGAACAATTAACATCTCACAAAATATTAGCATTAAAATTGAAGGCAAATTGAAACGATAGAATTCTGTGCCTATCGTGCAGTAGTAGTAAGTTGTTGGTAGGGTATTGGGTTGTTTTTCTTGACTCTTTACTGCATCTCGGTAGAGAAGCTTGTTTCAGGGTGAGGCTTGTGTCTTTCCAATTAATGGCAGGTAAGTGGAGTTGGAAACATACAAGTTCTGAGCAGATGCTTGAGTCAAACTGGGTTCTGCCCATATTGTTTTGTTTTGTGCCCTCTCCTGTGTCAGTTGCGTGCTCCAGAGATGAGATGCTTTCAAAGAAGCCACCTGGGGCAAATAAATCCTGGCAAAATCTCAGCAGATCTGAAGCCATCATGAAATGTGAACAATTTATTAAATATTTGCTTTTGTAAGTCATTGGCGTTTAAAGATTATTTGTTGTTCTAGCCCAAGGTGAAAACAATAAATGCAGAATCATTTATAAATGATTTGTTATGTTCCCAGTGCTTGGATGAGCATTGAATGTACTGTTACATTTTGTCTTTTCCCTCTCTGTGGGTTAGGTATCATCATTTCTAGTTGGTAGATGAAGAACAGAGTCAAAACTGTTGAATAAACTGTGAACTTAATAGGGACTACATTGTGATTCAATTTGGGATTATGATACCAAAGTGTTAGATCACATTATGTATTATATTCTAAAGATAGAAACTCTTAGGAAAATCTTGTAATTATTTTTTTTAAAGATGAGGTATACTGGTATTCAAGTCATTCCACTGAGTAGAACCTAATATGTATATGTATATGTATATATATATATATATATATATATATATATATATATATAATCTTGCATGCAGAATTTCTTTAGCAAGAACCAAAAGCAATTGATAAATGCTGAGAAACAATAATAGATTTTTAGGACAAGAGCTTTTTTGAAACTTCATTTATCTGGTTGATACAGACAACAAAATACACATTTTATCCTACCCAAATGATTTAAATTCCTATGAAGCAAAGAAGCCAAGTGAGCTTGGTGGTACTGTGCTGCTTACCTGTAATCTATCTACTCAGGAAGCTGAGGCAGGAGGATGGCAAGTTGAAGAACATCTTGCATAATTTAGCAAGATGTTACATAAAACAAACAAAGTGGAAGCCAAATATTTCTAATTTTTCTAGATCCTTAGCAAGGTTTCTGTGGCTCTTTCTGTATAAACTCTGACCACAAGTAAAGTCCCTGGATCCCTTGACATTCTCTCCCTACCCCATCCTGGAGGATTTCTCTGCATTTGAGAAATGAATTACTCAGAATTAGAAACTCTGAAACCGAGTTTCAGCACTCCCTAACCTCCCAACTTGGTCACATCCTCATTATGGGAAAAGCCATTCCAAAAGGCAAACAGCTTTTCATAATTGTTATTTAATGGATATTGCCTGCTCCTGGGATTTCTTTCTCAGCATCTATTTGTAATTCAAAGGTCAGCCTAATGCCACTGGCATTCACAAGGAATCAGAGGATTTGTTCCTCCTGATTGAAATTCACACACTGTGACATAGTAGATTAGCCAAAGGGTCTCTTACATGGTGTGGGTCACAGTTCAGAGGAATTTGACCTCATCTTAATTCTGGATCTACACTAATCACTAAGGAAACAGATGTATGACTCAGGAATATGGCTGGGAGCATTTGTTAAGGGCCAAGTCACCAAGTGGGAAGATTAATACTCTGCTATGGTCATTATCCCTTCCCTTAGCTGGTCTTAATATCACCTAAGTTGGTTTCTCCTTAAGGTAACTTAAGCAGGAAAAGGCATCTCCAGAGAGTAATTTAGGGCTCACATATTTACATATTTGCAGGATTTATATGGCAAACTACTCTTAAAATAAGTAATGACAGTCTCATCTCAAAGTATTATAGATTGAAATATTATTCAACAAGAAAGCTGTTTTCCAAGTTGACATGATGATGGTTATTTACTAGTTTGAAATGCATCCTTTCTTCCCATCTCTCCAAACACCACTTTCATGTTGAATGAGCTGGAAGCTCTCAGCACTGTAGTTTATGCATCAATACTAGCTATTTAGTGGCTCTGGTGGCTTGAGATACAGGGCAAAAAATACTATATAAAGTTCACTATGTTTATAGTAGATTTTTGTTCACATCCAAAGCAAAGCCTAATTAAAAATTAGAAAGGACAAAGTTTAAAGTTATCAGCATGGATTGTATGTTTTCATGGGTGATTATGTATGTGTGTGAGAGAGGGGAAAGAGGGAAAGAGAGAGGGAGGGAGAGAGAGTGAAGAGGAAAGAGAGAGAAAGAGAGAAAGGGAGGGTGGGAGAGAGAAAAAAGGGGTAGAGAGGGAGAGAGAAAGAGGGAGAGAGATTTTGTTTACTTGTATCTGTTGCATGTTGTAGCATGATATTTGGAGTTCACCATTAAGGTTATTTCCCATCAAATTGCATTCAACCCTGAAACAGTGCCCAGGTCATCAGTAAGAATGCTCATGGGTTATGGGCCACAGATCTTCTAGGTTGAGATGGAGGATATAAAATTAAGTTTTATCAGGCTAATATAATTCCTTTTCTTCCAGGGACAATCTAATTGTAATTTTGAGGATGGAGATTTGAAGGGAGCAGCCACAAGGACATGGCAGAAAAGTTAAAGTATTTGAATGTTAGAAAACAGCAAACTACTTCAAGGGAGCCTCATGCATCTGAAACTGTGACCTCGGTGGCAAAGCTCATGCTGAGCTCCCTCTTCACCCCAGCTGCGTTTTCACTCTGCACAGCAGTCAAATCCAATTTCTGATCTTTTTCCAAATTGTAGCCCAGAAACGCACGGTGGTGAGGATGAGTCTGAAGCAGAGGCTAGGTATTTTGGGTTTGGATATTAAGTGTACAAGGCACTGAAAGAAGATGCAGGCAGGAGAAGGTGTTTGTGGAAATTTCATCAAGTTTAACAGCAATGATAAGCTTCCACACAGTGGTCACCATGGTGATCAGATTGTGACAGATGGTATATGTGGAGCTTTGCAAATATCCCAGACATAGAGAAGATCGCTGGTCTTGTAGTAACTATATATATATATATACTCCAAAACTCACTTTACATGTATTATTAAGGCAATTCTTGAAAAATCTACCAGGATACTTTCATTCACTCAGATTGTTTTACCCTCATCCCTTCCCACTCTTTGCTGTATCAAGGCTACCAATGGCATCTGCTGTCTTAAATCCAGAGGCTATTTTCTTGACTTATTCGTAGCATTTGATGACTAGTATTTCTTATGTAACAAAAATTCTGAAGACTGTGTGAGCCTGAGTAGTTTCCTGAGAAATTCCGTTAGAATTCTCTTTCTAAGTAAAGTGGAAAAATACGTTGACAAAAATAGACACTGGAATGGAGATGAAAGAAGAGCTGGTCAGAAACCACAGCCGAGACACACCGGGCTCATTAGAGCTGTAGGGAAAATCCCTGTAACACATCAAAGGGCTGTGTTGTCTACATTAGTGATATCTTAATCACTAGGAAAATTGTGAACTCTGAGGGCTGTAATCTTCTCTGTAGTGTAAATTAAATTAAAACTATAAAGGTTTTTTACTTGGGGAGAGTCATAGTAGGTGATTGAATGTTTATTATGTGGCTAGACATTTACTTAAGTGAATTGCTTGTATTAATTGATTTATCTTTAGGCAATCAGGACTTTTGTTCTGTATGAAAAACGGAGGCATAAAGAAATAAAAACCTTTCCCCAGGGTTACCAACCTAGAAAGTGAATGTGCAATGATTTGAACCTTGGGAGAAAGCTGGAAAAAATCAATTCAATTGCTTACCTGGAAACTCTGAGTAATGTTCTATAAACTTGAGATCCATTGAAAATGTTAAAAAGAATACTTTTTTCTCTACTATATGGTGTATTATACTGGAAATATACCAACATTTTCCATAACTGCTTCAACGGTGCTAACTTGTTCTTATATCAACTCTATAAAGTATACTACAGTATTCTTTGTCTTATAAATGAAGAAACTTAAACATAAATGATTTATGGCAGTTCACATAACTAAGTGTCACAGAGCTAGACTGAAACCCAGAAACGTTTTATTTTCGTTAATGTATAATTTACAAATATGTACCTTGTATCGGAGCTCAGTTTTTTCTTGGCAAGTAAGTTAAAATCTCTGAGTCTTGAACAACTTGCCAACTGAGTCAGATCATCCTCCAATCCCTTCCCTACAGATACAACAATTTGAGCAGCAATTCACCAAACTACCTTTGCAAGAGTAAAGGGAGTCAAATGAGAGATCACAGTGCCTGCTTTTAGAGTAATGATATTAGTAATGCATTGGAGAAAGCAGGAAAGGAAGAGTTGCCCTTGACAATTCTCCCCCATCTCAAAACAGCCTGATGGGAAAGACCCAGAGAGGAGAGGGAAAGGCTAAGTCTGAGCCTTAGACTAAAAACCCAGCATCGGGACTGCTATGGTGAAATCCGGTACTGGGCAGAGCCTCCACACTCTGTCTCAGGGGGTAACCGTAGCCATTACTGAGGAGCTATGTCAGCCAGGTGGCTGATGGTCTGTACTGTGCCACCCCACCTTGGGCAGCTGAAGCTAGAGCAGAATGTCACCTTCCGAGAGAAGGGTACAAAAGTTGGCACAGGACTGTGCATCGCAGTCAAAGCAGAGCCTGGCAGGGTGAGACCCAATGGCTGGCAGAAACCAAAGACCCAATATCTAGGCCAGAGATCTTGGAGCTTCTTGACCTGCCCTAGCATTAGACAGAGATCTGCATAAGGGTAAGGAAAACTAGCTGTGGCCTTGCACCACTGCCAGCGTAGAGTGGGCCTGGGACATCTTTCCACTCAGGCCATGCAGGTCTTTTAGCGATGAGACTCAGCTGTTAACTCAGATTAATAGCCGAGGACCCGCACTCGGCAGCACAGTGTGAAGCAAAGCTCCATTTGCCGGGGGTAGGGTGAGGTAATAAATGCAGGACTTTGCCTGGGAACTTGGCGTGGGTGAGATGTAACACTGGGAAGGTCTTGATAGTCTTCACCCTCTGGCCAGTCCCTATTGAAAAGAGCCCACTGACACAGAGGAGGAATCAGGTAGACTTTTCATATTCTTCCCCATAAGCAAAATGAATTATTTGACGTGTGTCTTCCAGAAATTAGATGTGAAAGAAGAGAAATCTTCTCTTTTTAGTGGGTTTGTACATGAGAGAAATGTCTGGAGTTCCATCAGCTGTCTGAGAATAGGAGGTCGTGTTTAGAGTGATGGTGCAGATGATGCTGAGGAAAATGTAAGAAAACTCAGTTCTTTAAACCACAGAACAACAGCGGATAATATAGCCAGAGAGCTTTCGTGTGAAGGATGAATGAATCTCCATTTCTGATTAAGTTGTCGCTATTTTGATTTTTACTTACACTCTGACTAATCATTGCTACCTGACATAATAACCCAGCGTATTTCTTTCACTGTAGCAGTAAGATGCACTTGTTCCATGATGCAACAGGAGAGCAGTACAGGAAGGTTCTGTAACCTAAGAAAAGAGCATCAAACTTAACATCATAAAATCTGGCTCTTCCATTTATTATGTGATCGTGGTGGTATCGCTAGAAGTTTCTTCCCTCTTAAAATAAGGCTGGCTACACCTAATTCACTGGAGTAGAGTGGGGCTAAATTGAAATAAAAAATGAAAAAAAATGATAATATAAATGGTGATCGAAACAGACCAAATGTTTGAGTTTTAAAAAAATTATAACAACAAAGTAGCTTGACATTAATCCTCCTTAAAAGAGGACCTTCAGAACTGTTCCAGAAAGTGACAAGAATCATGGGATGTGCATTCAAAATGAAGATGGAGTATTTTAAGGGGAGCTAATGGCATGTGTCTTTTACTGTAATACAATTTTTAAACCTTAAGCATTCGCTTCCCTTTTTGATTTCAACTTTATATTTTACCAACATTTGCAAAATACGCAAGTGTATGCAGGTGAGTATTCCAGAACACGGGTTTATATGTGCATTTTTGACCTTAGTATTACATAGAACCAATCAAGCATCATGTAAGCTTGGGAAGACATGAGACAAATACATTTTAGGTGATGTTTTTAGATGTACAAGAACAATAGACTTATGTTTGCAAATCTGCATGTGACACACCTCAGCTCTCTAATGCAGCGTCTTGCTTCTGGACTACAAATCTGCACAGTGTGCTCAGTACTGAGTGTCACAGGCAGCTGAGGCGTAAATGGCATTGTGTATCTAAGCATATTTAAACCTAGCAAATGTACAATGGAAATTACTGTTTAAAATATAAAAGCATGATACAAACGTGTAGACCTTCTCTAGCAATGGAGCTCCCAGGAGTGGATGTTGCTTTGGTTGAATCAGTGAGAAAGCAATGAGTGACCGTGAAAGCCTAGGATATTTCTGGACTTCCTGAGTACTGCACACTTAGGCTATAGGAAGCTTGTTAAAATTTTTCTTTACAATGACAAATAAACATAACTTTTTAGCATTAGAAATATTTAATTAAAAAAAAACTTTTTGAATTTTTTTGGTCTTTTTGATACCAAAGTTTCACTATTCAGTTCAGGTTGGGCTTGAAGTCACTTTGTAGCCCAGGCTGGCCTGGAACTGGCAGTGATCCTCCTGCCTCAGCCTCCCAAATGCTGGCATTAAAGGCATGAGCCACCATGCCTGGCTCAACTTTTTGAATTCTTTAGAACCCTGAAATGATACACATGTACAAATGTGCCAAAATGGTTATTGATTTCATATTCTATAAACATTCATTTTTTAAAAATTTTTTATCATTTTCTTGTTTTTACTTTTTAAACTTCTTTTTGTTAAAAGCTGACACGCATATCTATATTCCCTGAGTCCCTCACACAGTCAGGGGCATCAATGTTACATCTATACCTCAGTCATATCTCAGAATACCTCCAGGGACAATAACATCTATGGATCTTTCACCTTTCTGACGTCACATCTCCTGTCATCACGATACCAAGGTGTTCTCCTGGAAGACCTCCCGAAGGATCTGCCTGAGGTGATTTTGCAGTTAACTGACTTTTCTTTAAATAAATAAAACAAGCAAAAACTAAAGCATTGGTAAATAGTATAGTATTCTAAGTACTAAATGAGTCTAGTTATTAATTATTATTACTAAGTATTATGTACTATGCACAATTATATGTGCTTTACTTTACAGGATTAGCAGTGCATTAGGTTCATTTCCACCAGCAGCACCATGAACATGTGAGCCACGTGTGGTGCTGTGACACTTGGACAATAGGAATGTTTCAGCTCCATGAGAACTTTGTGGCCCACAGGGTACATGCCATCCACCACTGCCCAAAACATCGCTAGTTAGCACAGGATTGTATTAACATCAGTTAACTGAGCATGGTGATATTAAACAGATTGTATTGAGAAAGCAAATTTTGATCTTTTTCTATGTATTTATTAAAATAAAATATACCTATTTATAAATAAATATGAGCATAAAAATTTTTAGAATAATGTTACATAAAGTATGTGGATATATAAAATATAGCCCAGGCTAGCACTTGACAAATATGGGTCCCTGTTTGTTGAATGTGAATATGGTGAACTATGAGAAACATAAGATGCAGAAATAAATTTTCTTTTGCATCTAGTATGGAATAGAGCCCCTAAGACAACTTCTAGTTATTCAATCATTCTTTCAAAAAAGTTTTGAATGCCTTCCACTAAGGACTAAGGGCTGTTTTACATTCCAGAGTTATAGTAATATTCCAATAGACAAGCAGCTTCCCTTCATAAGCTGACATGTCACTGGAGAAGCCAAACAAGTCAAAATATTTGCAGCATCAGGTAGTGACAAGAATAATATGCAGGGTCAGTGGATAGCAAGTGAGCAAGGAAGTGCTTTTCTAAAATTCACTATTCAGAAAAAGACATCTCTGTCCTGATGTCTCTGAGCAGATGTCATCTCTGAGCAGAGCACAGAGAGCTCACTCGACCAAGGGAGCTCACACATCATGAGTGAACAAAGAAACTGAGGTAGAAGCCCACTGGCAATGGAAGAAAAACTGTAAGCAAGTCAAAGGGGCCAGAGTAAAATGAAGTCATTGCACATAAATTCAGAAGAAGGAGAAAGATCATACAGTATCTCTCACTTTGATCATGGTCCAAAATTGGCCCTTAATTTTAATTTAGTGAGAAAATGAGGGAAGTCATGAGGAGACCAGTGACATGTAGTGTATTTTAACAGGATTCCACCAAATTCACTGTGCAGAGTAGATGGCATGGGAGGTAGACCAGAAGTGCAGCATCTGGGAGGAGATCCCAACTCTCAGAGGAACCTGATAAACTTGCTCAGGTGAGGGGTGATGGTGGCTTAGGTGACATGATGGTGACAGATGATGGATACTTAATGTATTTTGAAGATGACTGAGAACTAGCAATTTCAATGATAGAACCAACATTTAACATATAGTTGTAGGAAGAATGAATTATTAATTCATTCAGTGAGGATTTAAAAAAAGGGAACGGAACTGGAAAATTAAGAAAGCAAGAGTAATTTCTCTTCACACAAGTCAAAACATAGCTTAAATTAATAAAACTCAAACACATTAGAATATTTTTAGATTCTTGCTATGTGGTTTTGGAGAAAAAAAGCTTTTTGAGTGTTTCTATAAGTTTTTAGAGGATATAATACATCTTTGGATACTATGTGAGTATGTTAATATTATATAGAATGATGAAAAAAGATGTTTTATGAATTTCTGGTTTAAAAGGATAATGTAGCTAAATTTAATCATGATGGGCTATTTTGCTAGAGATTCTTTTACATTTTTGTGAATCATTTTAAGAGATCACACAAAAGAGAAATATGAAAGCTGTAAGCATGATCAAAATTTCACATTATTCTTGGAGAAAGGGAGTGTTGGTCTAAATCGGAAGTTTCAGGAAATATGTTTGGGTTTGCTAAATTGCTTTCAACCTCCTTCACAACATACAACTGTCTGTAAGGCACATGTGGCAAGATCCTGGAGTGTGACTGTTTAGATCTGAAACTAGAACTGTTCTCAAACATCTTATTTAAATGCTACTTTAAATTAGCACACTTCCTGCATTAGGCAAACCTGTGACCTTACTTAATAGGAATTTTAGCTTCTTTGGAATGATTTCTATGAGTCATTTATACCCAATCCTGTGCCCTCACAAGTATTCTTTTCCAAAGACAAGTATTAATATGGCACTGACAATTCAGAAGAGCCTGACACACAACTTGGGCTCTCTCTTTCCTCTCTGTACACAGCTAACCCTCTTCTTTTTTTATTTTTTATTTTATTTTGAAGGTAGTAAAATACAGCAGAACAAGATGAGACAAAGCCAATTGAGACAGTGCAGTGAAATTGGTACAGAACTTCATAGCAGGTTACCAGGATAACAGCAATAGGTACAATAGTATATTTCATTTTCTTCACAATAGTTGTTCTTTCAGTCAGGTACAGCAAAATCGAAGGAAATGCCGAACTTATAAAAGCAGAATATTGAATAGAGCAATACCATTAATCAAAACAGAGCAAAAGAGTGATAAAAATATTTGCCTTCAAAGAGTTGGCAGAAGGAAATCGCCCTTATTTGCTATATTGCCTATAGTCAAACTTGCAGGAGATGCTCGGATCTCTGGCTCTAACTTGCTCACAGAGTGGGGGGCGGGGGGTGGGGTTGATGTTTGATTCTTAGCCCGCGAGCCAGTAGGCTCACAGGTGTGCTTACCAGAGTGACGGGCTGGCAGCCTGTTTTCCCAGCGCCCCAAGCTCCACCATGGCGCGGAGCTCAGGAAATGCTGATAGTTTTTGCCCTGGGGCGGCCGCGACTTGCCAGGCCACAGCCACTTATCAGAGTGATGGGCAGCTGGCTGCTTGTTTTCCCAGAGCCCCAAGTCGGCTTACCTTCTTCTTCCTAAGATTTCTGGATGAAGGTCTGCACATTGGTCACTAATGTAAGAAGCTTTGAACATTAGGAAGTTGATTTTGTCAATTTTCCAGGATACTAGAAAACCACTACTGGTCACTTCCCTCTGTATGTTAATGTTATATCTATGACTGTCTCTTGGTTGGCTCAGACCTCAACGCAGATGTGATATTTAATCTTATGCATCTGGGATGGGCAAAGCACACATGATCAATCATTAAACTGGTGTCTCTGTGAGGTGAGTTTTGGATGAGATGGACATTTGAATTAGTGGGCTTGGATCTCATCATATAGGTGGCTCCATTCAACCGGAAGAATGATTTACCCCAGGACAGCAGACATTCTGGCATAGTGGCCTTCAAATTTACAATGAACCATCAATTCTTCCTTGGGATTCCCATGTACTGACCAACCCTGTAGATTTTCATCTTGCTGTTCTCCATAAATGCTGAGTCAGTTCTTTAAGTCCCCACCCCAGCCCTTCTTTTATGTATACACTCTGTTTCTCTGGAGATCCCTGACTAATGCAGTGGAATAGAAGCACTTCAATATCTTAGACGCTTTTTACACTTCAAATCTCAATAGATAGTATTTCAAAGTATCAACAGAAGAACAAGTTGCTTATAAACCCAAGTACTATGTAATCTTGCTAATAGTACAATTAGATTGAAATTAGGTATATTCTCACAAGATTTCCTGACATCCTGTCTTCATTTCAAATGAACATTAAATATTTTTGTCCAAAACTATGTCGTTGTGGTAAGCTGATTCAGGCACATTATGAGACTAAAGGCTAACTTCTTTCAATAAAACTTGAAGTTTATTTAAATACATCTTCAGCAAAATTTGGCTGTATTTTAGTTATGAAACTTTTGTAATGTAACCAGAAAAGATGCCACAAAGAAACTCAATAAAAATCAACTTGAAAAGACATAATAAAATCAAACATTTGGTATTCTCATATTTTAACTCTAAAAACGCTTTACAGTTTAAGGCAGATTGAAAACTAGACACAAGGTTTAGATAAAAAACATTCTTGGAGCATTAAAAGATAGAACTAAACCAAGAAAGAGATTAACGGACAATGAGAGTTTTAGAAATATAAATATGTAGCACAATATTTTACAGTGCTCAAACATGGATGAGTTAACAATAAATCATAGTAAGTGGCAAAATCATGAAAAATTTAGGGCCATATTTAATCTTATAAATAAATTACTACATTCCTAGGGACACTGGCATTGGCTTATACTTTATAGTAGTGATAGGTTTTCCAATGCTAGCCCCACTTTACAGATGAAGAATGAGTTTAATGTTGCTAACATTTGTCTAAGGTCACACTGAGTCCATACTTAACCCAACTATCTTTTATTCCATAACAAAATTCTTTTCCTTGTCTATAATTAGATGTAAAAATCTGATTTCTAAAATTAAAGTGGCCCATTAACACTGTAATGGCATCACTGAGTTCCCTTTTACAAAGCTGATTTGAGCACATTTCCATTGTACATTAACGCAAGGTTACGAGGAGCCTGGATTAAATGCATGTCTGTGCTTCCATTTGATAGCAAGTTCTCTTTCAGATCAAAATAAAGACACATACTGGTAAATATCTCACCACATGCGGCACTGAACTCAATGAAACTCTGATCAATGATAAGCATGGCTGTTATATTCACTACATTTAAGAAAAAAATTGTTTTGAACCATTATGTGATGGTATGTTCCTTCATTCTACTTCAAGGCTTTTTGAAGGAAAGCTGCTGTGTCTCAGAAACTAGGACCCTTTTTATAATATGCCTCAAAGTGAGATGTGATTATGTCACCTATCTCTAGCAGTAGCTCACTGCAGTCAGAGACTGAGTTACCTAATTTTTTTCCACTGGAACCTCTGACGCAGAACAGCCTGCAAGAACCAGGCAGGAGCTCAATGAGCATTTGTCAATTGAACGTTTAGTGATGACAAACACCTACGTATTTTTGTATCTGCGTTAGCAAGCAGCGCTACTGAGTGACATTTTGCTCATTCTAAATGATCGATTCTGACACCCAAGCAGAAACACAATGAGCAGACTCAGGTGCATCTGAGCAGCCTTTGAGGTCTTCTCTACCATGGGATGTTGCCCGACAGAACTCAATACTGCATGCTGTCAGCTGTGAATTATTCATCAACACTTCACTCTTACATCATTAGACTTTTATTCTGCTGTGTCTGCTTCCCACATCATGCCTAGTAACGTTTATAATCAGGAAGACTGGGAACAGTTCGCAGAAGAGAAAAATGTGTGAGAAAACACTTAGAACAGCTACACGAGTCACACTGTTCTCCAGTAATTGCTTTTCCAGTTTCTAACTAAGCAAGAGATGTGCATGGCAAGAAGAAAAAAAAGCAAGTGTTTCTTCTTGTCAAATCATTCATTGTTTAGGAGTGATTCCCACATAGAAACACCTACTTTCCCACAAGGACTAGGAAATATGAGCAAGCTTGTGAAATCTGACACCACACGTTCCAAAATAGGGCTGTTGGTGATAATTGTAAAGCATTGGCTTGGAAAATTTACACAGAATTAGTCCAGCCATAGAAATGCATGAATGAAAAATTCTCTGTTCTAAATGAACTATAATTGTATGAGTGTGAGTGGATGTGTTGTGACTTGTATTTCCCATTGGATAAACCTGATTAGGGTATGAGACAGCTACTCGAATATTCCCGAACCACACACAAAACAAAGAAGAAGAAATCAAATTAGAAATAAGCCTGTATTGAATGAAAATGTGGTGGGCCCATTCCACCTCTTCTTTCCATTTCTTCATTGCTTATTCAAACACAAAGAAATTTATGAAAGACCTACTGTGTGCTACACAGTGTGTGTTCATATTGTGTGCTACACAGGACAAAGAGGAGCAAGAGAGATAGAGTGCTTGCTCCTTGAAGCTCAGAGGCTTTCTGATTATGGCATGCACTTAAACTAGTATGGCTCCAACTTAGTTTATTTTTATGAAGTTCTAAAAATGCTATAATATTACATAAATGCAAAGTAATGGGATAAATAAGAGAACATTACAAAAAACTTGTCTATAGCATAACTTCAGGTGATAAATGTCAGATGAGTTTGTAAATCCTGAGAGCAATGAGTGTGCTATAATGTGATGTGTCCAATCATCATGGAGACTCAACTCTGATAAAAATGTAGGAATTTAAGGTAATAGTATCATTAAAGAAAAAGCAAAGGCACTGGTGAAATTAATTTGAAGCTAATTCACTAATAAGGATGTCTTATTCACTGGGTTGAGGTAGAGATAAGTTAAAATTCAAATGGAAAAGCAGTCTCCCAGGGTCTTCCATATGTAAGCATTTTGGAAATGTGTAAAAAGGTTTATGGTGAAAGTCTGCTTCTTTAAAGTGTATACTATAATATTCTATTACCACAACTTATCAAAGAAGATAAGCATATTGGATATTGAAGTGATCATAGATTTTCCTGACAGACACAGTATTTGCTAGAGGCAAATATTTTGTAAATAAAGAATGTGATACATGCAGAAATGCCTACCTTGTGCTATCTGGCCTGACTCTGCTTTTTAATTCATCTCCCACTACTCTTGCTGTTTTTCAGTCCCAACTGGCCTTCTTCTGATCTACTGAATCTTCTTTTCACACACCCACTAAGGGAATTCTCTAAATGCCACGATTCCTTGCAGGCACGTTCTCTTCTACCTCCAGTCTCCTCCGACCAGAGCACTTTCCCATCATCCATCAGATCTCAAGCCAATATGGCGTCCATTGGGAGCCATTTGTTGTCTGCCACATTTATGGAGAATATCCATTATGCACCCTCAAATCACTGAAATCTTCATGATATGAATGGTGGTCCTACTTTAATAAACAAGAACACAATGATACATGTAAATTTAATTTTATGTAACATTTATTTTCAAGAACTTCCTATCCCCACAATTAGAAAGCAGAATGAAGAAAATTCCCATCTTCTAACAGTTGATCACTCAATGAGGATGATTTCAGGATATAAAAACTGCCCGTGCAGAAGGCTATTTAGGAATTCAGAGCCTCACAAGCACCTTTGAAGATACACTGTACATAGCATAGATACATCTGCTTCTGGGCCCTAAAACAAGTGACATTCTTTCATCCTGATGTTTTTTTAGTAAGTTGTATTGGAAGGGTTACACAATGTGTGAAAGTGGCCATTTCAGCTTTCGTTTTTACTTCGTGTTTTGCTGTTGTTCTTAAGCAGCTAAGTTCCAAACTAGCAGTCTTCTGGTGATTTTAGTCGAGCCTGGTTAGATATTTCTGATTCACAGCTGCCTGCTCCTCAGCAGCAGGTCTGTGCTCCCCAGCCATGGATTGTTCATTCCCACCCCTGTTACTCAGGGCAGGCACACTTCCTTGAAAAGGCAAGGGGCTGTGCTGTTCCTGTTGAAAACAATGGCATGCTATGCCCTTCACCAACCTTGGCAGGCTGCTGCCCACTGCCCTGTGACCACACACATTCATTCTCCACAGTCAGTGAACTGCCCTGGGTGAAGTAATGAGTAAGATTTCTTAGAAATAAAAGTAAGAAGTGGATATCAATTGACAGGGAATGAAATGGAAGCACTGGAAAATTTAACAGAAAATTGTATTATTTTTTCATTTTTTAATACAATGAAGAAAACAATTGTGAGAAATAAAATTCTTTTAGGACTAAGCAAGAAACAGCTCTATAAAAGCATTAAGTCAGATCACAAATCTCTGGAATAGCTATGACACACAGAGACAGACATATGTACCATCATTATTTTGCAAATGCTAATTTTAGCTTCCCTTCACTCAGAATAGTTCCCTTTTCTACTAACCCATCGACTCAACTTCATGAAAATGGGAAGATTATTATGGTAAATATGGCAAGACACAGATTAGATAAAATTTTAAACATGAGCTGTGCTCTGATTTGCCATGGTTGCATGTGAATCTTGTTTCTAAATATGAAAACTTGATAAATATATGTAAAGACCAAACTTCTGCATACATACATACATATCTGTAATCATGATACAGTCTTACTCAGAAACTGTCACACACTCACAAATCTTGTAATATGGCAAATCAGAAAAATTTCTGATGAAATTTCTGTGCTAAGTCCTAAGTCGTATGTCCACACCTTTTTTTCCTGTGATGGAAAACAATTTTATTGGCAGCAGTGAAGACGTGAAGTTTGTTTTATTTTGAAACTCACATGGGTAAAGGGAGGGGCTCAGAGGAGCAAAAAGGACCACTCATGCTTTTATCTCAAGGGACAGTGAAAGTTATGCTCTCAAAACTACTTATAGTTCTAAGTCCAAACTCTGGGTTTGGCATAAACCCAGTCCAGTCTGATCATATTTCATGTCTTTTTGCCTGCTTTTTCTGTGCGGGATGCTTTTTCCCCCTTAGTTTTTGTTTTTATGTAGATGCCCCTCAAGCACAAATCTGTACTATTTTCTCTGGCATCTTTCTACAAGAAGGAGAGCTCCTGGGTGCATGCATTTGGCTTGCATTGTTTCTAGATTTCTTGTGCCTGGTAGAAATACTCAATGCATGGGTGAAGGAATGAATGATTGACTGACACTGAATTTCCTTACTTCCCTCCTGATAACTTTTAATAGATCTGATAATAGATCTTTTAATAGATATATCCAAGAAGGAAGAATGTCAATATATTTAGACATTATTGTGATTTTATTGAGTAAGAGTCACAGAAGAGAAAATGAAGGGCAGGATGGCTGGGTTGGGCAACCACAGAACTCTGGGAAAGGGGAGCTTGGGGAGATCTGTGAAAATCTGAAACCTTTTCTTTTATTTGTTTCTTGAGTCAATCAGCCTAACTTCTGTGAATGTATTTCACATTCAAATATTTTAGAACACAAAGAATAAATACAAAGAAAATAAATTTGCCTGTAATATACCAAATTTAAAAGCAGATTCATTGGAGTAATCAGATTTAGAAGATTAAAAATTTTCATCTAGAAAACAGTACAATTGATCTGCTGCAGAAGTGCTTGGGAAAAAATACAATAATCAGACACAATATGGCTTCAAGGGGTTGGGTGTGGAAAACGTTCACTATTCTACATCCAATATTTCCTGGAGAAATTGAAATCTATCTTCCAATATTCTAAACGGGAAAGGAACTTTTAATAATTCAAAAAGAGAATAGATTTAATTCCATACCATTAAACTCTGGAAGGAAAGATGTTTCAAACTGTTAAAAAAATCTGTGTGTTTCAACTAAAGAGAAGGAAAGAATACTCAAATAAATAGGGATGTTGGCAGAAAATCCATGTGAAGCACTTTGGCATTAAGGTCATTTCCTTTGCATCATAGGAAAAATCACCCAATCAATCTGTCAAGGGTTAATGGTGGAGTATAGAGCATTGTAGAAGCGATGCCAGAAAGTCAAAGTTCTAAACTCCTGGAGGTTTGAGAAACCGAGTAGGAGAACCAAAGAGAGAGTTTTGTGTTTCAAGTTCAACAAAGCTTTTGAAGAACTTGGGGTTGGTTCCTTGAAGATAGGTATCACAGGACAAAAATAAATAAAAGATTCCTCTGTAGTCACTTAGTTTCTCCATATATATATATATATATATATATATATATATATATGGGTTAGAAAAATGAGAAGTGATCCTACCATCCCCACACCTTCCTCTATTCCTCTTGGGAAGTTGCTGATCATAGTTTAATTCTGAAATTTCAGGGTGCTGCAAGAATTTGGAAACAGAAGAATTACTAGATCTTACAGAAATCATAGAAAATAGTAAAAGAACAGTAAAGGACAAACCACTATCAAATTTTCTGCACATTTGTCATGAATTTTGCAAACTAAAGCATTGAATTTGTTACTGATTACAGCAAGCATTCTAAAATTTTCAGAAGAATGCTGAGGGTTCTATAGAATGAAGCAATAAGTAGGAAGATCTGGTATGATTTACCTGTAAATACCAAAGAAGTCATAAAAATAAAGCAAACATTTATACATATAGAGTTCTTCAAGTCACAGAAATTTTTATTGGTGGTATTTTGATTTTATTAAGGAATCTGACACAAATTTTCACTCTTTAGTGAAAAAGATGGAGAATGTCTAGGTAAATTAATAAATAAGTTAAGATACTGTACTTGAAGAATGCAAATTAATATATTAATACATTATACAACATTTCTTTATTGTGTTTGGATTCAAGATTTTGTCTATGAAGTTATTAAAATATTCATAAAACATGAAAATAAACAGGGATGAGAAAACATAGCTATAGAACATTTTTGTAGACAATATCAGTGCTCTAAATCTGAATGTACTTCAATGTTAATTCTATTAATTGATTAAAATATCAATCAAAAAAGTTAGAGAAGGTCAAAGATGAGACTTGTCTCCCCTTGTATTTAGGGCTTAGGGCTTCGAAATGACTTGGTTTATATCATCAGTGAAATATTCCAACAACAAATGCAAATGTCTGAACTCAGCATATGAAAAGTGATATATTCACTTAGTGTTATTTGTACAGTCCATCTCTAGAAGAAAGGAATATTCTTTGGGTTGTTGACTTCTAGAATTCAGAGTAAATCTGAGGAAAAGCAATCAGGAAATAACATTATCATCGGGTCTCATTAAGAATAGTTGATAAAACTGGGAATGTTTAAAATAAAAAAAAATCAGCCTCTCTGGCATGGGACAGATTATAGTTGGCCTATTATGTGAAACTTTTCTTTTTTATTTAAAGAGAGGAGAAAAAAAGCAAAACAGAAAAAAGGGTAGAAAAAATATAGAATTTCAAAAAATAGACAGAAAGAAATCACTAGTTGATACATTACATATTGTCTTCTTGGATATAGTTGTTCCAGTTACAAAACTAAAGCCTACAAAGTGGACATTCAAACAGTGAGGCTGCAAACAGTTCTGTTCACCAATCCAACAAAAACTTAGCAATATGGTTATCAATCCTACACATGTAAATATACATGCAGTTATATCCTTTAGAGCATTTTATTTTCCTCCTTTTGCTTTTTAAGTCCATTATCTGTTTAGTTATATCCTGTTTCAGGTTGCTCAGTACCTTACTGATCTGTTTTGTTGTTGTTATTTACTTTTTAAAATTTTTTCTTATTATTTTTATTTTATTTATTTATTTATTTATTTTGAAGGTAGTAAAATACAGTAGAACAAGACAGGACAAAGCTAACTGAGGCAGTGCAGTGAAATTGGTACAGAACCTCACAGCAGGTTACCAGGACAACAGCAATAGGTACAACAGTATATCTGGTTTTCTTCACAATAGTTATTCCTTCAATCAAGTAGAGCAATATCTAAGGAAATACCAAAATTACAAAAACAGAATATTGAACAGAGTAATACCATTGATCAGAACAGAACAAAACAGAGATAAAAATATTTGCCTTCAAAGAAATGGCAGAAGAAAATCCCCCTTATTTGCTATATTGCCTATAGTCAAACTCACAAAAGATGCTCAGATCTCTGGCTCTCACTTGCTAGCCGGGGCGGGTGGGGGGGGCAGTGGGAGGAATGAGATGGATGTTTGATTCTTTGCCCGCGTGTTGGTAGGCTCACAGCTGCCCACAAGAGTGGTGAGCTGGCTGCCTGTTTTCCCAAAGCCTCAAGTTCCAACATGGCGTGGATCTTAGGAAACGCTGATATGGTTCTTGACTGGGGCGGCCGCGGCTTGAGAGGCCACAGCCACTTACCATAAATGTTTTCATATTGGCAGATTTGGATTTTTGGTAAATTGGTGAAAACTGACATTATGAAGAAGTTGTTAAGTGGTCAGTGATGCTCAAAGATGAATGTGCTTTCTCCAGAGTGTGCAGTGGATTTCGGATGGTGTGGAGTGGGAATTGGAGAACAGATTATAACACTGTACTTCACATTTCAATGTCTTTTTTCAGCCTTGAAATAAAATGAGTCTGTAAATAGGGAGAAGATATTTCCATCCCTGTGCTAAAAATGTGAGACTGTAAGAAATTCCTTAAGAGTAGGATTGACATGATTTCTGAGGGGATTTGAAGTCTCAAAATGCCCATGAATATTAAAACACATGTCAGTAAGATCCTTCTGAATTGCCATTTCACATTCTTGTAACATTTCACATGTTTTACAAGTCTATAGATAGATTTGCCTTTCATGTATGTTTTTTTCATATTAGATCACCTTTGAGAATCTTTGAAATAAATGGGATGAGAAGGTACAGACATAGTATAGTATTTATCCAACTATAATTCCTGAAATTTACTTTCTAAACAGGTCCCCACAGCAGACTTCAGGTAGCTGCCTAACCTGTGATAACTGTCATTGCAAAACAGCCACTCACAAGCTGCGTCAGATTTGACACGGGAATAAGAGTGGAAAGAGAGTGATTTTTGTAAAACAAATTGAGTGATCATTACGGCTCAAAATATTGTTTTACACTATGTCTGAATACTTAATGATATTTTCTAGTATTCCCTTGATGGAATGTCAAGAGAATGCTCATTGAACAACAAGAAAGCTTAAGGCTAAATCCAAACATAATGCACAATAGAAAATAGCTCCCAAACACAGCCATTCCAATAAACACAATTTTACAAAATACACACACCAGCTGGAAAATAATCATAGGTGGGCTTTGGCTGCTTTGTTGGTTGACTAACCTTAACTTTACATCTGAGTGGCCTGAGATTGCAAAAGCTTATGTAATATTTAACTTGCCTTATTTTTATTTTCTTGCATTAAGTGGATTTAAATTTGTATGAGATTTTATAGCATATACACTATCACAAATTGAACAGGGAGTTCCATTCAGCTCGACAATGAAAGCAGTGATAATTTCCACTGTCAATTAAAAATCAATGTCTTCTTTGAATTCAGCAAAATCCAACCACATGAACTAACTGAATACTTTCCAATTCATAAAGTGTGCGTCAGGGTTGTATAAACCTATCTCTTGTTTCTTTATTTCTAACAAACCCTGTCCATTTAGATTCCATGGAAGAGATTTCTGAACACACAGTTTTAATTTTGTCTAAGGATGACACAATGCTTCTGATTTTAAGGACAATACTTCTAATATGCTATGAAGTAAAATGGTTATTCCTCTAATTGTGCTGACTGTATGAGTTGCTCTGTTCACTCTTTTGGCCCTTGTTCTTTGAGGTTAGAATAATGATTGAATTCATGGTGATAATACAGTGAACCGATCCATATTGAAGTTCTATAAATTATTTATAAATTAAGCCTAAATCAGTTATTATTAGATATATCTGGTCACTGAAAAATTAAATCTCTCTCCAAGCCACCTTCTATACCAGAATCATGTCATCATTATCCTAAACGAATGGACAAAACACATCCTGATTTCTACTCGTGGTTTCAACAAACTTTCCATTTTCTTCTATAATTGCTTTCTTTTCAGGCCTTTTTTCTCTTGGAAGCTTTTGCTGGAAATAAACATCAGCTCACCAGTTGCTTGCATGGGTTGCTTCATTCCCAATTCCCATCTTCATTGAACTATAAAGTGAGCAAACTCACCTCTGTATAGAAAAGATGGGCTGCTTATCAGACTCAGTTCTGCCTTGACTTAATCGTTAAGTGCGTCTCATCTGATCACACTTTCGTTATTTCTGGTTGAATTATTATAGGATGTTCTAAACCTCTATTTGATCCCTTTTTGCCTCAGGAAATGTACCAGTTTGATCTGCCAAAAAACATGTAATGCATTACAAAGCCAATTACAAATAAACTTGGCAAATCCACTGTTTTGAACCATCTAGTTCATTGTTTGCTTCACAAAGTCAGTATCCAAAAGATTGCATATCTTCGTTTCAGTTGATGGTCCAGAGAGAACAAAACCAGACATAATATGTTTTGTGTCCCTTTTCTGTTTATGTTTATGGCAGTTTGAAACTGTACAGTTATTGAAAAATGGATATTCATTGTAACAAGACATTTATGTTCCTTTTCTTAGGAATGCTGAAGTGTAGAAATAAAAGAGAATTGTTCTACTATTTATGGGATTGTGCACTTCAAAATCTGGTAGCTTACCAAAAGTTTCAAATTTTCATTCACTTTTTGGGGGGATCAGCTCAAGATTATAACCTCAGTTAAAAAGATCTTGCATTCAGTATTTAGCCAAGTTGTATGCTCTAGGAACTTTGATTTTAAAATATTTTAGCTGATTTTAAATATTTTAGCTTTGATCATGATGCAGGAAATCAGTTCCAATGCTGATGCTGAAAATCATTACGTCCTATCATCTTAGTCAAAAGGACCAGAGCAAAGATTGGGCAGCAATCTCCTAAAACTATCTGGTGGAAAAGTTAACATTAACATTTTTTATATAATTATTCAGTTAAAAGATTTTTATCTCTGCAGTTTGTTTTACTAGCCAGAAGGGATTTTAATATTTTATGTTCAATGCAGGTGGAAATTGAATGTTATCACTAAAGAAGATTCTCCCAATGTTGCTGACAATTTGAGACCTATTTAGACTTCCTGTTGATCCTTCTTGGGATCAGATATCCATTTAATAACAGATTTAAGAATAATAGAACAGAGTTACGTATGTAGAGCAAAGCACATTGAAGAGTATGCTTCATATTGGATATTTCTGAACCTATAGTCCAAGTATTTGGTTTTCTTTTTCATCTGTATTCTCTGTTCTCAGTTGCTTGGCTTACTAATGAGGTGTATTGCAAGGCTCAATAACCATCCATACAAACGTAAAACTGAATCAATGACTGGTCTCTTGTAGGTGTGCCTATGTTTTCATGGTATCATATTTAAAGAACCTACTGCACTGGCGCAGGAGTATCATAGTGTTAAAGCCCTCTGTGAAACCCAGGTATGACTGTGGCAGTTCAAGCCAAAGACACACACTCAGCATTGGAATTAGGTCCCCTGAATTCAATCCAATTCTGCTCCTCTTGTCAATCAACCATTTTAGGATTTAGGTTTTATTTTTTCCTCCTTTCTTATTGGTTTGATTTTTTTCATTTGTTTTCTATTTTATTTTCTCAAAAGATAAAGCTGTTAACATCTGATCTACAGTGAAGAATAGATGGTTTGAAGAATATGAAAGATCATACAGATACGGCACGGCTTTTTGAGTTACACCTAACTGTATCAATATTTTGAAGTTTACTGAAAGCAAGATTTGTTTTACAGGAAAGGCATTAGGTATTTTTCGTGTGTATGAGTATGAGATCTAGACTTGACATTTTAAATAATTTCTTATTTTAGAATTCCAGTTCCTGTTGAAAGCTTCAGTGGAAAGCTAGGGAAGAGGAACTTGCATGCCAAGAACTTGAATCCCAAGAGAAGACAGATGAACTTTAATTTAGTAGGAACAGACTGACAAATTAATTCATTTATCAGCGCAGAGGAGGAGATAATTGGGAACGAGCTCTCTGTCCTTCACCCCTGGAGCTCTGCTTTGCTGCAGACTTTAATTTATATACTCAGTTCTTCCAAGTGAAGATTCTTCCTTCTGACGGGTTCTGTCCCCACAGATTTCTAGTTGCAAGCAGGAAGCTGGTTCTGCCTCCGCCAAGCTTTCACTCTATTTCAGTCAGTGCACTGGGAGGAGGTCTGATACAGGCAGGCAACTGTCACCTTCTGACCGGGGAGTGACAAAGGGAGTCACATTAACTCTCCTCCTGCCATTTGGAGAGACGGGGTGTCTTTGCAGTAAACACTCAGTGGTTTATTGGTTTTAACTAGATGCTTGCTCTAATGCAGATCTCTGTCATTCCACTTTTTTCTCAATTTTATTTTATTTCCTATAAATGCAGATTTTTTTAAAAAAAAAACTAAGGGAATCGAGTTCTACTTTTCCTTACCATTGAAAATATATTCCTGCCATTCTGGTACTATTAGGTCAATGTTAATAAATCTCTGACACTGCCTAATACAGCGCTAAAACCTGAAGTCAAAATTAAATCCCCGACTGCGGTCTACATACAGTAGTGAGGAAATGCTTCCAGCCTCTACCTACTGGTTTGGCATATCTGCATCCTGTTTTTAAATATGTCTATTCAATTTAGATGAATTTAAGAAAAGAGATACTGAAGTAAAACTAGTGGAATGTTTGGAGTTAGGAAAATGTTTCTTCAAAACATGTTAACTATTAAAAAATCCTTTCCCCATGTTAAGAAAAATACAACCAAAATCGTGAATTCTGGAGTCATGGCTTTTAAAGATTTAAACTCTAGATAGTATCTCTGAACTCGTTTCTAGAAAGAAATATGGTTTATGCACATATCCTGACTTCATTTGATTTGAAACCAGCCCCTTTTTGTGTGATGAAATTTTAAGCATAATTAATCTGAAAATCTAAAACCTGAAATGTTCCCAAATCTGACATTTTTTGAGTATGACCATGATATCACATTTGAAGAATTCCATATCTAGCCTCATACGATAAGCTGCAGTCCAAACACAAGCACATTAAAGATCTTGTATAAAATTTCTCTTTGGGCTGTGCATACAAATTATATTTGAAGCATAAATGAATTTCATATTTAAACTTGAGTCCTATCTCTCAGATACTCCAAAATCTAGTAGTAACTAATATTTTTACTACAAATTCCCCATTTCTCTCTTCCTTATTTTGATTGATAGACTCCTCTGATAAAAATTCTTCCCAAGTAACTGTTCCAGGAAGGTGCTATGGGTCTGTATTCCAAAATATCTGTCTATATCTGGATAGTAACTTGGAAGGATGTAACAATTCCTCGCTTCCAGAAGTTCTAAGCCTGTTTATTGTCTTTAAACATGAGTAGCTAATAGGGTAAGTCAAAAAGTGCTCATGCTATTTTTTCTTTTATGGTCACATAAAATATTTTCTTTACATTTAATATTAAATAAACAACTTTGTTAAAATATGTTTATATTGATTGCAATGTTAAAAAGTTTCCTGAGGTGTCTACCAAGGTGTCTACCAATGATTAAACATTTTATTTTAAGAAATACTTTTGTCATTTATAGCCTGAATTTTTTCCTTTTATTTATTTGCTCAGATCTCTCTCAGGAATAGTAATTAAGCAAAGATATGTTGATTATCTTTTCCACTTTTTTGGTCTTGTTACCATTTTTGTGGTCATTAAAAAATCTGTGGTGGGGCACAGTGGTACATGCTTGTAATACCAGAACTCAAGAGGCTGAGGCAGGAGCATTGCTGTGAGATTGAGGTTGGCCTGGGCGACATAGTGAGTTCAAGGCCAGCCCAAATTGCGTAGTAAGACTGTATCTCAAAAACAAAACAAAACAAAACAAAACAAAACATATCCTCATTTTTTACAATGTTATTATCACGAGTTTTCAAGTCTGACCATTTTTTTGTTGTTGTTGTCTTTCTCCAGATCTCGGATAATTTTACTTGACTATTCCAATACTTTTTCTCTAAAATGTTGATATTACTTTCTCATTTATTTTTAATTATGTTAGCTCCCTTTTCTTCATTTTTCCTATTTCTATGCATCTATCTATCCATCCATCTCTGTATACCATCTTTACTTTTGCTATTGGAACATTCTTTTATTTATATTCTTTTTGTTTTTGATACTGGGAATTTGACTCATGACTTCATGCTTACCAGACAAGCACTTGAGCCACTGAGTTAAATCCCTGGCTCTTTTGTTTCTATTTTTGAGGAAATGAAGAGTTGGTCTGAAATTTCTCTTCTTGGGATATTTGTTCTCATTGCTAGCTTGCTATTTACATCACCTTTTTTCTTAAGATTATTTACACTCATTTTCCACTTTGAAATCTTTCAGGTGATCTTTCATTTTTCCCTATGTGATTAGTAGTTTGCTGAAAAATTTGGTAGGAAAAAAGCAAAGCATTAAGCCAGTAGGAACTGAGCTCAGTCTTGATTCTGGGCCTGGCCCTGAAATCTCCGGGCCTCCTTCATCCTCCTTCCCGATATTTTACCTTCTTTATGTTTTGATGAACATTTTGTCTTTATTACTATTTTCTCTTCAGGGAATTCTTAAAGGCTGAGTCTTACTTGTCTAATCTCCTCACACCTATTACTTCTCTCGTTTTCTTTCCCACTATTTTTTCCCTTCTCTTCTTTCTTCGAGCCTCTTCTACTGCTTCGTGCATGATCTCTCCATAGTTTATTTACTTCTGCGATTGCAACTAGTATTTATGTGACTAATCCTCTTTTAATTTGGGGCTCAGTCCCTTTACAGCACTTCATCTGGATGCATGACAGTGGCTGTTTCTTAATAACTCCACACCACACATTTTCAGAAGTAACTTAACTATTTTGTCATATTTTTTCTGTAGCTGGACTTCCCCTGTTCCACCACTCCAGCATGACACTGGACAATGTATTCAAGACTGTCTTCAGCAAACCTGCTGTGATTCTTTCTAGCTCCTTGGCCTTGGCCCTGGCCTTGGTTACTCAGTTTATAGTACTAGAAATCCTCTCTCTCTCGCTCTCTCTCCCCCCGACACTCGCAGAAGCATGCACATGCATGACATGTATCACATTACCTTACGTAGCTACAGTTAATTCATACTAGCACTGATGTTTTCTAAGTCACCCAGAATTAAATTTAAATTTTGTTTGATTTTGTTTTCTATCCTGAACTTCGCAACCAGTTAGATTTCAATATTCAAGGACTTTATCTCAGCAGTGATCTTCCTATCGGTGAGCCCTGCCTCTCTTTCCATTGCCAGCAACCTGTGACCCTAAAATCCTCTTCACTGGCTTCAGGGGAAATTTGCAGGAACTCAGAGTTTGCTTTCTGCCTGCAGCACATGCTACTTTGAAATCCGATTTCCTGACCTGGAAGCGCAGTAATATCACTGCTTGCCTGCAATCTTGTTCATAAATCCCCTCATACCTCAGAGCGCCTTCAATTTCTCCACATTCACCACGAAGTATTCCAGACTGTGCTTCTAGCTGCACTGTGTGCTCTGTGTGCCACTGACACCTCACACTTGTCAGGGGCCTGATCACGTACAAGTCATTCCTTCTACATCTAAGCTTCTTACATTGTTTGATCCAAAAGTTCTGGTTTCCATGATGTCATATGTCAAACTCTTACACGTGCTTTTCAAGTGGAACCATTTTTTATGAAATGTTTGCATCCCTGGGTCTAGGTGTGCTCTCTTATTCAGTCTTCCATGTCTTCTCTAAGGTTCGACGTGATCTGGTGTCTGCACAACATATATTGTATGCCCTTCAGCTTTCTGACCTTCTTTCAATTTCTTCAATGTACCAAGCTGTTTTGTTTTCCTGGTGCGTTACATGATGTGTTTGGCACACCTAGAATGCTTTCGCACATGCAGTGCTCTTTCTTAAATGTCAGCTCCTGTAAGATTCTGTTTCCCTCACCTTATTTAAATATGCTTTGAGAATGTCTTGTCACACCAAACTTTTCTTTGTCATAATACTCTTTGTCAAGTTGACTCTTTGAAGGTCAGAAACGAATTCAAATTTGTTTTGCTAGCCAATGTGTACCCAACACACATAGTATAGTTCCTGACCTACAGCAGGTGCTAAATTATTTATTGGCAAGTGGATGAATAAATGATAAGGTACTTTGTTTATATTTTCCTATTATGTTGTAAACTGTATTATACTTTCCCATATATTTTCTATTTTTATAAGGACTTTTAGTGTTTTGAAGTAAAAAAATAAATCTCTGTATTGTTCATCTTGGCATCCTCCAGCCTCAGCCCAGTGCCAAATATTCATGAGACTAATAAATGCTTTTAAATTAAATTGATTTGAATTAAGCCTTCAGGACAATATTAAGTTATTGCCTGGACATCACAGATGGTGAATGGCAATCTCTTTTCCTAATCGCTTCTGAGGTTGATGATGAGATAAAATCAGTCAAGCATCTATCAATATGGGAAAAGCTCCTAAATACTAAATCCTCTGCTTTAAAGTCATCGAAGTGCTGTCTCCCCACCACACTAAAATACTTTGCATTATAGGCCCCATCCATCCTGCAAGCAGCACAGAGTTCTTAGCTGCACTTGGGAAAACACAGATTTGAAGCAATGACAGGAGGGTCACTAAAAGATAGGCCACTTGTTTTTGGAAATGTTCTTCTTAAATACTGAAGAATAAGTGCCTATGATTTTTTTATTTCCTTTCTGTATTCATTCCCTTATTTGTTTCTTAACCTACCTAGATGGAAATAAAATGCATTAAACTGAAGTAAGCATTCTTAAAAGCATGTTTTTGTATAAAGTGCACGTTGAGAAAACTAATTCAGGTTCCTTCAGGCTCCGAGTGTGGTGCAATCTACCTAAGGTGGAAAATGTCCAGGGGCTTGCTGCTCTGGTCTCCTCGCCTTCTGGTGCCCTCTGGTGCCTCTGAGGTAAAACTGCAGAACCAAACTGTGCCTGACCTCTGGCATTACAAGCCCTTCCTTACTTTGTACTTGGGTGAAATGACACAAGGCCTGGTTGCAGTGGAAACTCACATTTTTTTTTTTTTCAGTGCACGGAAATCTTTGTAAATCCTGAAACAGCATATTACCATAACTTCATGGTTTCCTTTTGGTTTTCATTCAATCACTGAGGATCAGAAGGATGATGCTATTTTCTTCCCTTCCTTAACTTTTGCCAAAAGAAAATGCTTCCAGTCAAAGTGGTTTTCACTTTGCCACACACGGATGACTGTTCATGAGGGTTGCGTTGATCCTGAGGAAAGCTTCTGGCAAATCTGACAGATACGGACATAATCCAACAGCTGTTACGTTTTCTTTTTCTGTAAGCATATGAAATATGTAGGTCTGAAAGTTGCCTTCTAATCCTCTCTCTCACTTTCCTTTTCTTTCTCCACATGTGGCTACATGTGCCTCTTATTTCCAAGGTGTCCAGGGTTGAAGGTAAAGCTCCTCTAGGGCTGATATTTTAATCTTACACACAGCCTGCATTCAATCTCAGCATCCTTACACTGGCCACTGTGATTCAAAATAAAAGTAACACCACCACCACAGCAACGTACAAACAAAACAGCAACACAAATAAAACAAAGACAGAGTCCCAGGAATACATAAAGTGTTCAGTGGTATGAAGAAATTATTGATGGGTATTTTGGAGTCCTTATTTTGTGCTCAAATTTCTGGAGTATTTTGCCCTTTGTCTTCTGAACCGTTCTAGTTCTTCCTTCTTACTAATGTTCCAGGCACATAATCACTTCATTAAGAATCAGAGACACTGTTCTCATCTCATAGAAACTTACATTTCATACCCACAGGTCATTCTGAATTGTGAATGATCAGTATAGGAAAACAAATGGTATGTATCACATAGTAACCAACAAGTAACAATGTACAGAAATCAAAGTATCTCCAAGTAATGTTTAATATTGTAATAGAGCACACTTTTAGACCAAACTTCAAATTAAGGTATTAGGGATTTTCTCAATTAGCTTTTTTTTAATTTTTAATTTTTTAAAAAAATTTTATTTAAAGAGAAAAAAAAGCAAAACAGAAAAAAGGGTAGAAATAATACTGAATTTCAAAAAAACACTAAGAAATCACTAGTTGATAAATTACATACTGTCATCTTAGAAATAGTTGTTCAAGTTACAAAATTAAAGCATTGAAAGTGGACATTCAAACAGTGAGACTGCAAACAGTTCTGCTCAGTGATCCAACAAAAACTTAGTAATATGGTTATCTGTTTTACACACTTAAATGTACATGCAGTTACATACCTTAGAGCAGTTTCTTTTCCTTTCTTTTTTATGATAGTAATTACACATTTTGGATTTTATTACTCCTACAGTTATTATTACTTTTTACACTAGAGACACAATGTGATATTTATAAATATGATTCTTATTTATTTCACTTCTGAGGATAGTCTCAAGTTGCCTCCATTTACCTATGGAGGCCTCAAGACCATCCTTTTCTATAGCTGATTAATGTTCCATTGTGTAAAAATACCACATCTTTTACATCCACTCTGCAGTTGATGGGCATTTTGATTGTTTCCAAGATTTAGCTATCACAAATTGTGCTTCAATTAGCTTTTGATGATATCAACAGAAGCTAATTGAGAAAATCTCTCATTCTTTTCCTATCTCTTTATAATCACCTATACAAAGCCTTTGCTTATTTTAAAAGCAATAAAAACATTAATGTATAAAAATAACTCAACTTCAAGTGATTTATTAAACACATTGATAGTAACATTTTTTACCCTACATAGCTTGGGTACAAAGAGAATAAGAAACAAAAATAAAACAAGTATGTGTGAGCAGGGTCTTCTTTTCATCAACTGACACCTCCCAAGATTCCATCTTTGGTCTGTTCTTTGCTATGTTCCCTCCTTTTACCATAGACTGCAGCAGAACTGTCAAAAGCTCACCTGACTTTTGCAGAGTTCTGCCTTAGTCTGTGAAAACTATGTATTTTTATAGGTTAATCAATATCCTTGGTGCATATTTCCTCTTTTACAAAACAGAATCTAATAATTAGCTTCACTAAGCTTTAAGAAAACTCCCTGAAAAGCACCTAATTCAGAGCCAGGACTACCATTCAGTCTATGACTTTAACTCTTAACTCCTTGAACATTGTCTCCAAAGCATGTTTAGTACTGATGTCTCTTCTGAACTGAAGATTTCTAATTGCAACTTCAATTTTAATGTCTTCGCTTGTTCTCCATATGTGTTAAGAATCCAACGTATTACCTGTTTCCCTAAATGTGACTGATTCCTAATCTCATTTCTCTGAGGCCTCTACACTTCATTGACATGCAACAGACTAGAGGCGACTTTGACCCTCCATTCTGACTTCCTCCCTGTGTACAGGAATTTTCAAGTACCGGTGGTCTCTGCACAAGGTTTCTCATGTCTGTTCCCTTTCCTTTACTCATGCAATGTCAGCATCTAAGTCCAGACTAAGTCCAGCATCTAAGTCCAGCATTAAGTTCAGAGATCTTTCAACAGCCTGAATTCAGCCGCTTCTTACAACACAGCATTTATGCATTTCTCCTTGAAGGATTTCCCTCAGAATTGCTCAGTAATTTTCTCCCTTCTACCTGGATGTCAGCAGATTTGGATCAAATTCTTTGGATATGACTCTACTTAAATAAACCACTCCTTTTTTTCTTAAATAAGCCATTTTCCATGGAGAGCACTTTTACACTTAACATTATGCTTAAAACATACCCAAATAGTTACTGTTTCTGAATTATATTCATCATTTGGACACCACTATTTCCTGAAGTTTTAATCGCTCTGCTCCTTTTTACTAACAATGCCCTGTACCTATGGAAATTTTACAGATTTCTTGACACTCATAAAAATCCATGCACTCTATGCAGACTTCCCAACTTCTGCCAACACTAGTTAAGCTTTTGTTGTTCACTATCACTTCTACTTTGGATCTCAGTTCTACCTGAGTGTGTCTTATGTCTCTGACTAGCCTATAGGTTATTTGAGAACACAACTGATATTTTCTGCAAAGTAGATACACAGTACTAAAGAAACACAACTGGAAAGCTGAAGCGAAAGAAGGAAGGACCATGTAAATATGCATATCATTTGCATGATAAATGCTTTGTATAAAGTGCTTTTTATCATTTCACTGTGATACAGGAGAATTATTTTTTTTTTGGTACTGGGGATCAAACTCACAACCTTGCACTTACCAAGCAAGTGCTTGAACCGCTAAGCTAAATCCCCGGCCCGAGAATGTTTTCTTATACAAGTTTGAGAATAATTTTTTTTTTCCAAAATCTTAAGCAGTCATGAAAATTTAATATCTTTTAACCTCAGATTAAGGGCCTCAGGAAGGATATTTTTGCTTTAGTACTCTGTAGTTTATGAAGTCTCTCTGATAAATATACCGTATTTATCAATACGTTATGTGGAATGTTTAATAAAAACCTTCAGCTGACATAACTCATACTGCTCGTAGATCCTAAAGTATCAAAATTTGAATAAAATGAACACTCCTCACTATCAAAGTACTATTTTTTTTTTTTTTTTGCTTATTTGGTTTTTGGTATCAGGAATTGAACTCAGGACCTTGTACTTGCCAAGCAGGCATTTATGCCACTGTGCACAAATTCCCTCAGAATCCCTGGCCCTAAAAGTACTATTTTTTTTGTCATTCTAAAAGTACTAAAAATTATTTTAACATAAGCAGAGTTGAATAGTTTAAATAAACCACATTTATTCATTTTCTACTGCTAAGACATTTTGCATTATCTTTAAAACTCTCATGATTAGAACAAAATGACTGAAACTTGAACCCTAATGAATCTTTCTTTCAAATAAGTCAAAGCTTCATACTTATAATAAGAGAAGGCTTAACATTTCAATAATACTGGGTTTTTCAACCTCAGTCTGTTGCAATTTTGGTTTGGACAATTTTTCCTTTAGTTGAGGAAGCCCATGTTGTGCATTGCAGGGAGTTTCACCGTGTACCACTGCTCTACCTACTGGGTACCAGTACCACCTACTACATGGCACTGTCTCCTGATGCTGCCAAATATCTCATGGAGACAGAATCATGCCCACTCAGAATCACTGCATCTAGAGGCATTTACTGCTTCTACTTGTGCTTTTGTGATTTAATCTGCCCAACCTAACTTTTTCAAAGGCATAAACCTTACCTTGCTTTCTCCCTAGTCAATTTTCTGCAGTCTATGAAAACATCTGATTTCTTCACCTGCTTGTATGGCAGTAGCAAGTGTTCAGTGGGCATTTGCTGAATGAATGTGTGTTGAGTACCCATTATGCTCTGCATTCTGTGCATTCTAGACTCTGGGGAAATTTACATAGGAGAATGAGTCAGCGATGCCTATTATCATGAAGCATATATAATGGTGGAACAAAGAAGCGAGGTAATAAAAGAACAAACAAAATATGGCACCGGTGTATCGTGTGGTGCCCGTGGTAAGAGCACTAAAAAGAACAGGCAGCAGTGTGGTACCTGAGGAGCAGATTTGCAGGTGGGGACAGCAGCAAAAGTCGAGACCCTGGAGAGACAGCAAGTCAGGATGGGTGAAGGGAAAGAATAAATTCAGTACATCTGGAATGGACTGGCTGGAGGTGGGTGCAAAAGTAGGAAACACTTCCAAAAATTGGGGACAGGCGTGAAGGCAATCTATTTTAGCCTTCTGTGTCACTGTGAAGAGTGAATGCATGTGAGGAAATGTTACATACAAAATAGTGGGGAATGTGTTATGTTTTTTTTTTTTTTCAATATGACTGAAGGCCCTGGTCATGATGGTTTAAGGGTCCCAGGACCAATGTCACTGAAGTCAGTCTTTCCCCCCAAGACCTGCCCTCTTGAATGTTCTGTTCAAAATTAAACAGACTAAGTCCAATGAGTCAATTTGTTAAAAATTTGCCAAGAAGCTGACTTCCAAGCTGATGTAGAAACACATCTGTAAGTATTAATCATTCAGTAATTCTTTGTTCAGGAACATTTGCATCTTAGAAGAAGCTGTCTGGAAAAATGGGATTTTTGAGCTGACCTTTCAATTCACAAAGTAAATCAACTGGAAAAACTGAAGTCACTTTAGCAGGCCAGGGAGTCAGCTATGTAGGCACTGAGGGCCTTTTGAAGACTTGAATTTGTGTTCTGATACCACAGAAGTCATCTCGCATTGCCAGCTGAACCAATATGTTATTGGAACCTGATCATGTGCCACTGTTTGTCCATAGATTTGGTAAAGCAGTGACAGGAAAGCTCAGTCTCAGAGCTCAACAATCTATTTCCTCATAGAGTAAAAGAAATAAAAAGTGAAGTTGATAATATAAAAATAATAACAGTTATTGTTAATTATAATGAACATAATTAAGATACAGGATGTACTATTCTGTCTGCCTTCAGCATCAGATGGCTGCTTCAGGAAAACATGTCTGAAGAAGTAATACTTAGGCTGACATCTGAATATCAAGAAGGAGCATGATGAAGAGATTTTCCAAAAAGGAAATAAGTAGGTCAAGGAAAGCAGTAATTTTGAATAAGAAAGAAGACCAAAGTTTCAGGATGCATAAATCATGCCCTCAGGAAAGTGAACAGAGGCAAGGAGGGCCTTGTAGCCATGATCAGGTATTTGATTTTTATTACTTTGTAATGAGTATCCTAATGAGGATTTCAAGTAGGTAAATGAGATGTTCTAATATGTATCCTTAAAAGATTAGAGATAGGTGTTGGGGGTAGTCTACTTGGTAGTAAAGAAATAGTGAAGATTTAGAGCAAAGAAGCATCAAGCCAAGCATTCAAATGGAAGCACTGAAGGGAAATAAAAGTGCACAAATAGAAGAGGCAGCATCAGTGGAATTTCAGTGGATAAGATGTGGAAGGCAAAGAACAGAAAAGAACAGTGAGTGGTCATGTAAATTTAAGACAAAACAACAGTAATTTAAGGTACAACTTAGTGAAGTGTGGAAGACACACTGAGAAAGAGCATATTTAGGAATAAGAACAATAGTTCCATCTGGCAATGTTAAATTTTGGATTCCTATACAAATATCTGAGTAGAGATGTTCAACTGGGATTAGACACCCTTGTCTTGACTCCTTGAGAGAGATAGTGCTGGAGTTGTAAATTGCGAGTCACAGTAGTTATTAGTCTGTAATCTACCTGTTCTGCATCAAGAAATTGCATGAAGGAAGATGACCCAGAAAAAAAAAAAGAGACTGAGGTACAAGTAGTGATTACAAGCAAGAAAATGGAGCAGACACTTATGGTGGAAACCTTGAGAGGTCAAGGGCAATATTAGTGAAGAAGTGACATGTGACACAACCATGTCAGAGTTACTCATCTCTGAAAGGCACTGGGTGCCCTTGTGTGTGTTAGAGAAACACAAGGTACAGTTTCAAAAAACAAATTAAAAACTTGCCTATTAAATCAGGACCGATCACAGCCACACATATTTTTTCTTAGTTGAAAATCATTTATATTTCTATTTTTAAATAGTCATTTAACCTCTCCCAAGTGCCAGACTCTGAATGAACACTGGTGATCTAGCAATACAAGACACACACGCAATTCCTGCTGTCCCAGAGCCTACTTGCTAATCAGTAATGACCAAGTGACAAATGTATAATTCATTTTGAAACACTAATAAATTCTATAATTAAAATAAGGCTGGGTAATGGGATACAGAATGTCTCAAGAGAAGCAGCTGACTTACACAAATCTCTACAGAGATAAATGTGAAACAGGAGGATGAGGCAGACATGTAAACATTGGGGAAAAGTATGTAGGGCAGAATGCAGATGCAATCTAAGAAATTGGAGGATGGAATCATTTTTTATATTAGCAAACCTGCCAGGAGCTCAGGGTTGATGGGATGAAGGAATGAGTGTGAGAGTGTTACAAGGTGAAGTAAGAGACCAAGGAGAAGACAAAGGATGAAGACAGGGGAAGATTTTAGATTTTCTTGCTCAAAATTGGAAGTCACTGGAGAGATTTGAGCCTGGGAATTGTGTGTATGCAATCTTGTCTCCATTTTAGAAATACAGCACTACTATTTGTGTGGATCATGGGTGAACATAAATGTAGAAGCAGAGAAATCAACTAGAGATATTTTGTGGTGGCTGAGACAGAAAAAGATGGTGGCATGAAATAAGATTGCAGAAGTGAACAAAGTGTAAAAGGCAGAGCTGGGACTTCCACAAAGGACCTGTCTCATTTTAGATTTGTGTGTTATTATGTTATTTCACACTGTCTCTCAAGCCCAGCAATCCATCACAATTTGGCAACGATTCAACAGTCAGTTCTGTAGTTAGTTCTCACATGCCAAATGTTATGTGTGTGTCTAGATGTCCCCCAAGCCTCATGCGGTCATAGGTAGGGCTTTTCAGAGGTAACTGGATCTCAAGTGTGTGATGCTGGGATTGATCCATGGCACAATGGAAGGATGGAGGGCACTAGGTCTAAGAATGTGAGTGCTACCTAATGCAGTTGGTCCTGTGGTTGTCCCTATTGCTCTTTTATATACAATGTTGCATCAAATTGACAAACTTGGCATTTGACTAAGTATTTTACATTATTTATATCTATTTTTCTATAACAATGAGCACAGTGAATTAAAACACAAATAGAAAAATCTTAAGGACAGGTAGACATTTATGAGACTTTTTATTTGATGTTTCCTATTAATAGAAGTCTTCCATTCCCACAATAAATTATTTTCTTTGTTACTGAATGGATATATCTTACATTGAAAATTTAAAGCAACACGCATGTCCATTAAGCTGAAAGTAAGCTATTTCATTTGTAAATTAAACCAATACAATAACCCTACCATTATATAGTGCAACAAATTTTGTTTCTTTGGATCTAACTTAGCCATACATGAATTTAAAAATTGAGTTGTTGGTCAAGCACTTCTGCCAGCTTAGGCACAGATCTTGATTATACCCCAATGTCCACATTTTCAAAGCTTGGTTCCCAGGGCTATAGTACAGGGAGATGGAAAAAGCCTTAAAAGGTGGGTCCTAGAGGGGAGTCTTCACATCACATGTAGATTATGAGACCCTGGATCTTCCTTCTTCTCTTTGGCTTCATGGCTTATGATGTGAGAGGTTTTCTTGCACTACACATAATGTGTTGCTTGGCCACGAACCCGATGCAACAGGAACAGTTAATCTTGGACTGAAACCTCCAGAATTGTAAGCCAAACTAAACATTTTCTCCCGACAGGTTAGTGTGTCCAGTATTTCATTGACTAACAGCATATTCATTCCCAGAAGGCTAAATGCTCACCACCCCTTAGTGGCCAGTGAAGATATTAACTTTCCAATTCTGAGTGGAAATAAAGGTGAGAGTAATGGTTCCTCTTCTTCCCTAAGAGGCAGAAAATACAAAATGACCCCTTTTCTCACTTAGAGAAAGCTACACTCTCCTACCTTCCCAAGAATGTACTCGTTTGGACCTAGGACTCTACTTTTGTTCCCCCTCAGCCTCATCCTTTCTGCAATGCCATGTTCCAAGCAAGGAGGTTCCAGTGTCTCTCTGGAAACTCTTTTTTTCTTTCTTAAATTAAATGTATTGGTACGTTTTGGATATACATGATGATCACATCTGCCTGTGTACCTGTGCATGATGTATTTTGATTAGTCTTTGTTCCATTCCTCTCTCCTCCCTTCAACCTCTTTCCCTTCCTGATTTACCAGCGATTTGTGTCCATTTTTCTTTCTTTTCTCATTTTTTCTTTTCTTGTCCTTCTTTCCCCTTCCCTCCGTAGTTCCCCTTACATTTTGAACAATTTTTTTCTGTTTCTCAATATTTACTTTATACTTTGGACCTTATCCACACTTTCAGTTTTTCCCAACAGAGAGACAAGGAGATATTTCAACGTGTGGCTGATTTATTTTACTTAAGAAAATAGCCTCAAAGTTGTATCTATTACCTAGAAATGGCTCAAGTTTATCCTTCTTTGTGGCAGAGTAGAATTCCACTATATGAAACCACACATCTTTAACCATTCATTGGCTGATGGGCATTTAGGTTATCTCCAAGATTTAGCTGTTACAAACTGTGCTGCTATAAAAATGGGTCTTCATATATTATTGTGGTATGATGCTTTTAATTCTTTAAGGAGGATACCAAGAGAGACAACAGCAGGTCAAATGTGACATCTAGTCCTACTCTTTTGAGGAATCTCCACAGTAATTTCCACAGTGGTTGCCACAGTCTAAATTTCCTCAAAGAGTACAGCAATGTCCCCTTTCCCCTTAGTCTCACCAGCATTTGTTATTGGTCGATTTCTTGATAACAGCCATTCTTTCTGAAGTGAGAAGGAATCTCCACATTGTTTGAATTTGTATCTTTCAAATTAGCAGTAATGTTGAATATTTTTTCAACTATTTATTTGCCATTTATATTTATTCATTTGAAATGTGTATACTCATCTCAAATACTCATTTTTTAATTGAGTCTTTAAATTGGGGGGGGTGACTTTTTCAGTTCTTTATATGTTCTAGAAATTAGTCCTTTGTCTGAGGAAAAACTGGAAAAATTTTTTTTCCTAATCTATGTGTTGTCTTTTTGCTCTTCTGATGATTTCTTTTGCTGTACAAAAGCTTTTCAGTAAGGTTAGATCTCAGTTGTTGATTCTTTATACTATTCCCTGTGCAGTCAAGGTTTTTTTTTATGAATTATTTGCCTACATCTATATTTTCAAGAGATCTACCTATTCTATCTTCCAGCATACTTAGTGTTTATGTTTTAATGTTTAGGTCTTTGATCAATTTCAATTTTAGTTTAGTGCGTGATGAGAGATATTGGTCTAGTTTTTGTGTTCAGCACGCAGACAGCCAGTTTTTCTAGCACCACAGAGTAAAGAGTTATCTTTCTTCTTCTGAATGTGTTTGTACCTGTGTCAAACTAAGGTGGTAAAGTGTGTTTGGAGTTGTTTCTGCATCTTCTGATCTGTTCTATTGACCCACTGTTTTTCCCCAGTACCATATTTTTTTTTTTACAGTAGCTCTGTATATAATTTCAAGTTAGGTATTGTAATGCCCCCTGTCTTTTTTGTTGTTGTTGCCCAGACTTGCTTTTGCTATTGTAGAATCCTTCTGGTTTTAAACAAATTTTAGCAATGTTTTCTCTGGTTCTGTGAGGTATGATACTGGTATTTTGATTGGGATTGCATTGAATCTATCTAACAATTTGGGATTACGGCCATTTTTGCTATGTTCATTTTTCCTCCCAAGAGCAAGACATATCTATCCATTTCCTGATATCCTCTTTGATCTCCTTTTCCAGAATACTACCATCTCAATAGATGCAGGAAAAGTGTTTGACAAAGTCCAACACCCATTCATGATTAAAAAAAACCCACAGAAAATTGGAATAGATGGTCTTTATCTCAATCTGATAAAAGCCAACAGCCAATGTCATATTCAATGGTCAAAACTTGAAAGCTTTCACTCTAAAATCAGGAACAAGACAAGGATGTCTACTGTCATCACTCATATTCAGTGTAGTTCTGGAAACATTAGCTACAGCAATTAGGCAAGAGAGAGAAATTAAAGAAATAAGAATAGAAAAGGAACAGAAAAAGTTAAATTATCATTATTTGTAGATTACATGATACTGTACATAAAAGATCCAACAACTGTACCAAAAGACTTCTAAATTTAATAACCAGATTCAGTCACACAGCCAGCATACAAAGTCAACACTCAAATATCAGAAGCATTCCTATACACAAATAGCAAACTCACTGAGAGAGAAATTAGGGAGACTACACCTTTCACCATAGTATTGAAAAAAATGAAATAGTTAGGAATTAACCTAACAAAGAAGTAAAAGATCTTTACATTGAAAACTGCAGTTCTCTGGAAAATGCACTTAGCAGCTGTCCTTGTTAGCTGCGGTTTCTACATGAAGTGATTTCCCAGGAGCTGTTCCTGTGGGAATTCAGGTGTTTCTTATTTTCTTTCTCTGCTACAAAAATACTAAGGTCTTTCACCAACTCCTCCATCTGAATTATTGGGGCTATTCAGTGGCATTGCCATTCTGAAGATATACATAAAGGTCTTCAGAGAAGTTTGTTCCATGAGTGCAGGAGTGATGTAGTCAGCTTCATGGGGGACCACAGCACAGCACACCATACCACACCACAGCACAGCACAGCACACCACACCACACCACACCACACCACACCACACCACACCACACCATACCACAGCACACCACAGCACACCACACCTACTATACCTTAAGCTCTGTGCAGGGTTAGCCGGAATCTAGCACTTCACTGAAGCAGAATTATATTCTTGCATGGGATTTACTTCTGTAGAAAAGCCCTTTTCCATATGCTGCCAATGTTAGAGCTCAAATGTGTCCCAGGCAACAAAAACACAACTGTCTTGACTACTTCACCATAGTACAGGATTGGAAATGTCCATAATCTCCAAGCCAGTGATAGGAACTATGTTCTAAAAGTTTCTGAGAATCACGATGGGTTGCAGAAATGCATTTCAAATCACTGACAGTCCCAGTGTCCTTTTCTAGATTCTAAGGTTAATAGTGAACAGATAAGAGACATAGAAGTGCTTAGATTAGGGGTGCTTCTGTTCCTCACCCTGAAAGAGAGAATGGAAGCATTCATTTACCAACTGTAATGTTCTCACACACTCAGCACCACAGGCAGAAGCTGAGATTGTAAAGGGTGATTTTAATTTGTTAGAAATGCCAAAGAACCATCTGAGCTGCGGATTCTTCTGTGATAAGCACTACTTTATCATCTCACCAAGACCGAGAGTGTTCTTTCATGATATTTTGGAATTTGTTGTCATACAGAGCAGAGTGTGAATTTTGTCTCTGCTCTTTTTTGAAATATCTCAGGCAGGTATATTAACTTCTGAGTGTCTCAGTTTTATCTTATGTAGTTTAAAATAACACTTGACCTGTGCAGTTGTGTGAAAAGTAAACAAAGTGCTATTTACAAAGTCCTCAGTTCTCCTCTTGACACAGTGGTTAGGCAATAAATAGCAGTGATTTTTATACATTCCTGTTCACTCACAATGGAAGAAAATAGGGGAAATAAAAGGATCTCACCAGACATTCATGAAGCTGTGGGATGGATCAAAGAATAAGAATCAAGGATTTTTAGCATTCGGTCTGGACCGGGATTTGTTAAGAAACCAACAGCATGCAAGGCAGAAGCACTGGTGCCTAAATGGTCCTCTCAGGGAATCCTGGGGAAGTTAGAAGCTGTTTAAGTTCTTTAACTGCTGGAGGACCTCGAGCAACATGACAGGCTGCTGCAGTCCCTGCCAACTTGAGGAAGCAAGAGCACAGTTGAGTCACCTCTTGCTGTCTTTTGGCTCAAGACAAAGTGGAGGAAGAATGGCCCCCTGCAGTGAGCAGTCAGAGCCAAGGAGAGGGAATCTGGCTCAGAGTGCTGCCCTCTGCCTCTCCACAGGCTCTCTTGGTGGCTTCGATCCTTTCACCGGAGCTTCCTCCTGAATCATTCAAACCATGAACAGCAAATTAGGTTCACAAATGGGTCAGATATACTGTGTCTAAAATGGCAACAGTATGTGGAACTTGAATTATGTCTTCACAAAACTTCTCATAACTTGGCTATTTTATTTCTATTTATTTATTTATTTATTTATGTTTGTCTTTTTGAGACAGGGTCTCGCTATGCAGTTCAGGCTGGACTTGAGCTCACTTTGTAGCCCAGGATGGTCTTGAACTCGCAAAGGTCCTCCTGCCTCAGCCTCCCGAGTGCTGGGATTACAGGGGTGAGCCACCACGCCTGGCCTAATTTGGCTACTTTGAAGTGTAAGGCTTGTAGGTGAGACAGGAATGCGATGTGGAGAGGAATTAGGCAATTATTGCATTCCTTGTATAAGTATAAATCTTAGAACTGAAAATTTAGAATGAAAAATGGGGAGTCAGAGACCATTAGTGCAACACTCTACAATATGGTAGTTAGTAGACTCACATGGCTCTTGGGCATTTGAAAAATCCAATGGTAAATGTAGACTGAGTATAAGTGTAAGGTACAACTGTTGAAGACATAGTACAAAATTAGGAAAATACTGGTTTTTAACATTGTAACGTTAAAACAGTATTTTGCATATATGGTGTTAATGAAATATAGTACTGAATTTATTTCATTTGTTTCTTTTTGCACATTCAAGGTAGCTACAAAATACTTAAATTACATATGTAGCTTACTTTCTTTGTAGTGTTTTACATTGGCAATCATACTATCTAAAGATATTTCCTCCTATCCAGACTCAAAGTCTTCTATTTATTTTGTCTCAGTATTATTTATCTATTTACCTATCTATTACATTTTCAATTCATTGGTATGTTAAGAACTTCCAATCACAGATTAAACACTAAAACTAAGGATGGTTATCTTTTCACTGTTCCCAATCTTAAGGGGAAAACATTCAACGTTTCATCAGTGAGAATGACAGTAGTTGGGTTTCTGTATTTGCTTTTTGTTATCAAGTTAAGGTATTTTTCTTTTTCCTAATTTGCTGAGCATTTATCATGAAGACTGTTGAATTTTATCAAGTATTTTTTCAGCATTAATTTTATTATACTCTTTCTCTTATTGATCCATATATGAGAGATCTTATTTATTTCTTTGTGAATATTGGACCATACTTGGATGCTTAGACAAAATCTGACTTATTCATGTTGCATAATTATTTTTATACATTGTTGTGGTAATAGCTTTTTGAGTATTGTTTTTTTGCATCTAAGTCTTTCAAAGATATTCCAAATTTCTTAATACTGTTTTGTTTTTAATTTTGAATTGGTTTGGATTTGCCTTCTGGGTAATAATATCATCATTGTTATTTATTTTTATAAGAAAATATTTCCTCCTGCCCTCCCCCAAATCCTTGTTTTAGGGCATTTGAAGCCTCATATTTTCATAAGAAAATAAGTTATATTTTAATTTTAAGCTTCTTAAAAAGATCGAATTTAAAAATATTCTATCAGTATTTAATGTGTTATCTAATGTACTGCTCACTATTTAACAATAAACAAAGATTTATTAGCTCTCTATGACCCTGACTAGCTTGAAGATGAAAATTCAGGGTCTTGAGGGATTTGTCCACTTCTTTAACCTCTGCTGTTAGCGTGCCTCAATTTCACCTGCCTCAGTTTCAGCTGGACTTCAAATCACCTGCTTTGTGTGAGTAGTTTTTATTCTTTCCTTCGCTGTATTGAATGTCTAAAATACTGCGTGAGAGGAAGCAAAATTTAGTGAACTTATGTATGTCCTTTTAATGAGGGCCTTTCTTGTAAAGATGGATCAGAAAAAATAGCCCCAAGGCAAAGTGTTTGTATATCTGACACAACTCCACAGGGTCTGGGATGGAAGATTTATGCGCTATCCTAAGCAGAGAACAAAACTAAGTACTCAGCAGGTAAATTTTTTATGACAACATAGACCTTAACATTTGGTCTGTTGGCAATATCCCAATGACGATGGATAGCTATATAAATACCCATGAAATTCTCCTTTCTGTGAGTTTAAGAACTTCACTATGGACAGTGCCTGTATATTTGTGTGTACATGTGTGTACATATGGATGAATCCACGTGCTAAAATATTCCACAAGTATCAAACCATAATTTTTTGATGTTGCTTTTGTAAAACCTCTTCTGAGATTCCAATAACATTATATGTTTATATACTGTGATTTGATAAGCATCAAGTATGGAGCATTTATAAAAATCTTGATTCTTGCGCACCATTGCTAGAAATCCGACTTGGTCAATCTATGGCAGAGGTCCAGAAATCATACACCAAGTCTCTCAATAGCACAGGGCACTTTTTGTGTGTAGCTGCCCAGAGTTGCTTTATTTCATAATTAAATTTGAGTTCTACAGTTAAGTAAACTATTACTACAAGATTATGATGCAAAAGAGACACTTCCTGTTTGTTCTTCCAAACTACTAGATCCTGATCCTCAGTTCACCTTCTTTGAACTGTTTTAGCTATTCCCTTTTTTGCACATATTTCTAAAGATTATGTTTGCACAAACATGTCCTAACTTTGCCCTTTTGACACTGTCCATTATGCCAAAGGAAGACCTCGCTTACTTAGACACTGGTGAGCTGTATTTTCATTTACCTCCATCTTTCTTCCAATGTTGTTTCAAAACCACAGCCTTCGGGAATGTCATTAGGACAATTCAGGTATTACTCACAACTCAGGCATGTAGTGAACTATTTTTTTAGATAATAACTATTTTAGTTTTAGAGCGATAACTTCCACAGAATTGGACACACTCTCCCAGTGAATGAGGCAAGAACATGGAATAACTTGTTGATTCTTGCTTTGCCGTTGGAGATGTTATGCTTGCATCCCATCATCCTCCTCCATAGATACACATTAGTGGCTCTCTAGGTCATTTGTATGTGGGGTCTCTCTCCAGTGTTGTTCAGGGATTCTTTGTTCCTCTGTTATACTTGGATCTCCCTTTATTCTGGTTAAATTTTGCCAAGAGATGTTCAGATACTTTCTTGAGATTTTCTTTCTACCTTCCCTCCCCCTTTTCTTTTTCTCCTCCTCCTCTCTCTCTTCCTTCTCCTCCTCCTTCTTCCTCTCTCTCTCTCTCTCTCTCTCTCTCTCTTCCTTTTTTCCTCCCTTTCTTCTCCTTTCTCTCTTTCTTTCCTCATTCTGGGATGAAACCTTTGGATTCTTGTGTGCTTAGCAAGTGCTTTACCTCTGAGCCACACCCCAGACCATTAGCATGTATGTTTGTATTAATATCGTTATTCAACCTTCACACGTGATTGGCAATTAGAATCACTAGAAATATGTACTAAAATAGCATCATCGGGCAAAATTTTAAGGATAGTAGAATGACATTATTGTCTATTTTCTTTACCATGGAAAATCTGCTATTATTCTTGTTTTCAAGGATTATATATAAAATGTTCCTTTCATGTTATTATTTTAATAATTTCCACTGTTCTATTTTCTGAATTTTTGCTTTCTTAAATCAATCATCAATCTTGCCCTTTTTAAACTCCATTTTATATTTATTTTCTTTTTGTTTGACTGAAAAAATATAAATTTTACCTCTCACCATCTTCTATTAATTTTACTTTTATGTGTCATAATTTAAAGCCCAAAATATTTTCTTATTTTTAAATAAAAGCCTGGTGTTATTTCAAGGAAACCTCCTAATCTTAGCTCTTTGAAAAGATTAATAATAGTATACTTTTAGCTTTTTTGCTTGCTTGTATATTATCTTTATTTTCTCTGTTTTTTCTTCTTGACTCCTTTGCTTTTGATCTTGAATGTAGAAGTTCCACAGTGTCAATTGATCACATGTTGGTCATTAGTTCTTGAGAAGGTAGAACTACAAAGCTGAACCTCTATAAACCTAGGAAAGGCTCAGTTGGCTTTATCAAAGGGCAATTCTTCTCCATTTTCTCCACAAAGGATACCTGGTATTATCTGAGGATGTTTTCACACTGTCATGGTTGCATTGAGGGTGCTGCTGGCATCTGGTGAGGACAGCCCAGGACTACCGCTCAGCAGTTTACAATATAGAGGCAATCTCCACAACATGCAAACGTCATATAACTTTGATAAATCCTACTGCAAGATGATTGGAAGGCAAGGGCCCTGCTGAATTCTTTTACATACTAGTGTATATAAGGCTTCTTTTTTCTTTTGTGGCAATCAATTTTAACAAAAAAATTCTCCAAACTCCTGGCCACCTTACAGAAGGCAAATGATGCTCTGGACATTCTTTTATAGAAGTGGGACAGCCAAAAACATATGTGTATTAAATTTAAAATGCTATGAACTATGATTTACTATGAACTATGATTGCAAACACATGTGATTATTATTTGTAGATTTCTTACCCACACCCCCTACTCCAAATAAAAGCAATCCCTTTGGACCTCTATTCATCTACAATTCTACATTTCCTAAAAATATTTGTAATTTTATAAATTTTATTATTTTTAAAATGAAAATATTTTTAAGAAATATATCAGGCCAGGGATTTAGCTCAGCAGCATAAATGCCTGCCTGGCAAGCATGAGGTCCTGAGTTTGATCCTCCCCACCAAAAAAAATGTATAAAATGATGAACTTCAACTTAAGAGGTAATATTTAGTCTTACTAGTTTTATGATAGTAAATGCAGTGAAACGTGCAAACATAGCAAATAAAAGCAGATTTCAGAAAGGACACTTCCTTTGCAAACATGAAGAACATCAACTATCACACAAGTGGAGGTCTGATGCACAATATCTCGGTGTATGTGTGAGAAAAAGCTATTCAGTCTTTAGCAGAATACCTAACCGGTGACATAAAAATGTATTGCACAATATTTAGTGAAAAATGCAAGTTAATTTTGAAATGAATCTTGGCAATAATTATCCAAGTAATATATATATATATATATATATATATATATATATATATACCCTTTGATCCAATTGTTCCATTTCTTATAAATGTGTAACGTGGCATACTGCTCTCTGCAATGTACAAATATACTTTTACAAAGATTTTTACTCTGCTTTGTGACAGACAGCAAAAGCCAGAAGCAGCCTTAATGTGCATTGGTTGGTAGATAGCTTGATAAAACACACCAATAATGATAATTGCATGAACTGTGATGAGCTGTGTTATTTACAAAAAAATAGATTGACATGCACAGATAAAAGAAAACAGTTCCTGTTTATCATTAGTACCAGGAGATATTCTGCATTTTAAAATTCTTTTAATTGTATGGATTTTTTTTTAAAAGGAAGCACATGACACAATACCTTCTTCAGTATTCTCTCTGTGATGAGGGAATGGGAGTTAGAATGAGACAAAATTTCTGTTTCTACATTTTGACACCTGGTGTTGTTTGACATTTTCACACTATTCATTTTTTACAATAAGAGAAATCACAGTCCAGAAGCTTAGTGATGGTGATGGTAAAGGCAAGATGGGGCACCTTTGAATCTAAAATTTGCAATTGGAAGCAAAAAAAAGTGAGGAAGACATTTTTGATGGGCAGAACAGGCACAAAGAAATGAAGGCAACTAATATGACATGTCGTTAAAAAGAACGTTTAGATATGAGCATGCCACATATAACGGAAATAGCATTTTGAAACATTCTTGAAAAATGGAAACCAGTTTGAGCACAGTGTTTAAAATCAGTTGTCTTCTTTTTGTTATCATAAATCATAAAAATCAAAGTGCATATAAAGTGGGGGAAACAGGTTTCTTCAAATAAAATAAAGTTAACTATCTAGATACACTTCAAGTCCTACAGTCAGGTTAGATCTTCCAAATGTCTAATGCATGCCAGTGTTGCACCTAATGGTTTTCTTTAAAGTCAAAAGACGCATCACTATATTTTGCCTTTTATGTCATCCCCATTTACAAACAGGGGATTTGGGTACAAAAGATGAAACAGTTTTAATATATGCTCAATAGAGTTTTATGAAATAAACTCTGAGTTTCTCGTTTCTGGGTGCCAGAAGTGGCTTTTAAAATAATGCACATTAGAACCATTAAGCATCACTTAGATTACCTCTCAGTGTGGAGTTCCTTCAGTGAATTAGAGTAAAAGTTTTGGGGACAGAAGCTATAAAGCTGTTTCTCACAGTAAAAAAGAAGCAATACATTAAAGATGAAAATAAGCAAATAATAAGCTAAGATTATATAAATAGTACAGAGTGAGAAAAGATAGAGAAGAAGAAAAGGAGAGAGACGTGGGGACAGAGGAGGGATAGGAAGAGCAAACTCCTGGTGTGTCCCTAATTTACTATTTTAAAAGAAGTCACGTAGCCCAACCCTTCAGTCATGAGAACTTCCCACGAAGCTTGAGAGTAGACGAAGAGACATGAAAGAAATCTGTTAAAACGCAGGAGTGACACCATCAATGCATCAGTCTTCTCCATTTTACACGTACTTCTGCCTCCCACTAAATTTTCTCAGAATGATCCTGGAAAAGACTGGGGCTTATCTGTTTCATCTTAAATGCTGATTTCTATGTAAGTACATGAACAAGAAATTGAAAATATAGCACAGAGAAAGGTAAATCTATTCTAAGCAAGATAGCCTGGTTTATAGTTATCATCTGTAAGGGACAGAAATTATCTTCAGAGGAAAGAAACCTACTTGGGGAAAGATTCTGGAAGTTGTAAGATGTTTTTGAATCTCTTGTTTGAGTTTTGTGGCTCTAGACTCCCAAGTCCAATAACGTTTCTCTACAAACATATCATTTTACTCTTGCTTATTTTGCTTTATATCTGTTTTTATGGCGCATATATTTCTACTCTTGTATTTGCCAAAGCAATTCTGTGAGGCCATTATATTACCAAGAGGGACACAAATATATAGTAGGTTAAACTAATGAGAAATGTCATGTAATGTGCCTGATCTAATTTCTTCCCTTTATTCACCTTTCTTCAAAAAATATTAAACATGATACGTGGTTGTAGAAGATCAGTTTTCTCAGTAACAACAAAATGGAAAAATATTGATGTTAACAGTGGTGGTAGGAAGAACCAAGTTAGGATATGGAGAAGTTCTAACTAGTGTAATGATATTTTAGTTAAGAACATGTAGTCCTGGCTTTACTCCATAGGAATAGAGGTTACTAGAGAAATTTTTGTTTTTTATAATAAATTGGAAAGCTGTATATCCCCAATTATAGCACTCATTAAAAGTGATGCCACCAATGTGAAAAACAGGGGAGAACTACGCATAGACATATAAGTACCCAAACATATATTTTTTCTTCCTGTACAACACATGCTTATTGTGTAAGACCACAGAGGAAAAAATACAGTCAGAAGTAAAAAAAAGAAAAATCTGTAATCGAGTTCCTCCTTAACTAATTGTCTCTCATTTAATCTCCTCGTGCTTCCTTACATGCAGTCTCTTCTCAAGAAGTGTATTTTCCCCTAAGAATGATTGAATTTTCACCTTACATTTGTCAATAGTGTAAACTAATTTTTGTAAGTAAATTAGCATCGCCAGAGTTAACAATGTATTTTTATAATACAGAACATACAGATGCATTTGGTTATCCATGGGAGCATACAAAAAATTACTCATTGTTCATCTAAAATTCAAATGCAACTATGTTTTCTGTATTTTAACTGTATTCTACTTAAATTAATGATGTGCTAGCAAGTGTACTAAAATATCTTCGTAATATTATGTTACATCGATATATCATATTTGGTAACACAGAGACAGTATGCTCTCTCTGTGTTAAAAATGCATATTTCCATTTTTTATCATATTGCTGTACTTACATTAGTTTCCCAAGAGAAATGCCTAGAAATGAAATTATTGGGCCCAAAGGCCACAGCAAATTTTTTAATCCATATTATTAATTGCCAAGTTATACTGCTTCCATCTTTCTTTGGCCAACAGCATAATTACTTTTTACACTCTTAGCCAACTTCAAAGGTAAGCAATAGCACAATTTATTTTACAATAAATAGACTATATTTGATGTAATAATTTTACACAAAATATGCTGGTTCATCCTGTACATCTTTTAAAACAATAAATTTATATTTAGTCACTCCAACTTATCACTTCTTAATATAATACAATCCATAACTTTGAATTTAATGGACTATCATTTACCCTTTTAAGACTTTTTTCCTATTCTTTTATCTTTTACCTATGTCTCATCTGGATTTCCATCAATTTCCACCATAGGACCAGAATTACACTTTTGATATTTGATCATATTTGTCTACTGCTTGACTCTTTCACTGACCTGTTCCACTGTTATCAGTGCCATTGAGACCTGTTTTTGTTTTTGTTTTTTTTGGAACCGGGGATCGAACTTGAGACCTCACAATTGCCAGGCAGTGTCTGGCAATTGGCTTCTTTGGCATCCCAGCTCACCTCCTACCACTCACCTACCTGGTCTCAGTCCCACGGACTAAAGTGTGGTTCCTCACGTGCTGGATCTACTTACCCAGGAAGTACTTCTCCCTCCTCCCGCTGAAGTGACCTTCTAATTCCTGCAGGGTTTGCCGGGATCCCTGCCATCCTGTGGTCCTTCTCCTGTTCTCCTTACAGAAAGCTGAGGACATTCCTTTACCTGTCTTGCACACTCTGTCTTCCATAGCTAGTCTTCCTCTGGGACAAGCTTCCAAAGGACATGGATTACGTTTAGCAATTTGGTTTCATGGTCTAGTACAATATCTGGAACATGGTCGGTGACCAATTTGCAGTATCGACAATAAATTCAACATTTACACATTGCTTAAAACTGTAAAACACTGCACTTAGCTCCTTTTATCTGTTTTAGCTCAGTTAACTTTTACACAATTCCAATAAATGAAATGGTTTCATCTGCACTCACCATGCATGTGAAAACACTGAGCCTCAGAGAAGCTCAGTGATATAAGCAGTTACTCATTTACAGAATTTAAGTGCAAGAGTCAGAATCAAGCTAAGTTTTGAATTAACATTTTCACTATATAAGTATGTATGTAAGTAGTTTGTGAGTATGTACCTGAGTGTGTAAGTGGTTTCACTGTGTAAGTAGTTTAGGTAGAGAAAAAAGTTTGGATTCTGCCACAAATGAGCTTTCAGAGCTCTTCAGGAAAGAGAGAGACAGTTGGGAATTGGTGGCCCCAAAAATATACTCTACGCTTTTGTAAAAAAAGAACAAAAAAAGAAAGAAACAACAAAAGAAAGAAAGAAGAAAGACAGAAAGGAAATGAAGCTTACTCAAAATCTTGAATTTTATCCAAAATCTTGAATAAAATCTTGAGATTTGTTCAAAATCTGTATAATGAGTGCAAGTAATCATTAGAGAGAGTCATTTTTAAGATATATATGACAAATATACTTATGTGACATACAAAAAATATATATGTCTATGGTTACAGTGGAAGGGCTGAATTAAAATAATTAACTACCTATTAACTCATGTCTCATTTGCCAATTGGACAGCACCTTTTTCATTCATGTTTATAACTCAATATTCCTTCAGCCCAGTGCCATAGATAATCCTAGGAAGAATTAACCCAGTACAGCTAGCTAAATTCTGAACAAAAAGAAATTGAGCTTTTTGAGTTTTCTTTGAGCTTCCAACCGACTTAGGAATCATATAGTTCAATGTTTCCTAAATAGGACTCTTTGAAAACCTACTTTTGTGTAAATGTTAAAAGGTCTTTTGTGAAACACGTGCCCTCTGAAGAGATAAATGGGCTAGTGTAAATAAAACTTTGTAGCATTTTGCCTCTCAGGATTTCTCTGCAATATTAATATGTCTAAGCCTCCTGTGACCTTCCAGAAAGGAATAGAACATCTCTGTGTTTAAAATCTCAAAGTCCAAAGGTCAACAGTCCAGGGTTCAAATTTCTGCTCTAACAAGGGTATAAACCTGGACATATTTTCTGCCTTTGAAGTCTTGCTTGATTTTCTCATCTACAAATCAACTACATAAGACTGTAGGAACTATATTGCGTAATGTATGTAGTGATCTTGGCTTCTGGAATAAAAAAAAGTTTCTAATTAATGTGAGCTGTTTTATGATCACATTAATCTTTATATCCTAATTTATTCTGATTATAAGGAACTTTTTATTGTTAAGCATGTAGTAGGACAAAGTTTCTTGAAATATGCAGAGGAAACTATTGATCTTGTCCATTATCCTCCATGAGAAATATTGGTCCCATTTTTTAATTGCTTTGTTGTTGTTGTTGTTGGTCTATTTGAGACAGGGTTTCACTATGAAGTTCAAGTTGGCCTTGAACTTACTTTGTAGCCCAGGCTGGCCTCTAAATGATGGCGATCTTCTTGCCTTAGTCTCCTGAGTGCTGGAATAACAGGCATGCACCACCATGTCTGGCATTTAACTTCCATACTTTATACACAACAGAAACATTAAGTACAACTAAGAAGCCTGGTATGTTAAAATTTCAGAAGTGATTTCTTAAACTACCGGTTATTAAGAACAGTTGTGGTATTGATGCTTGTACTGTTCCCAACAGGGTTCCCTTGTAATAGTTCCAGTATTTAAAGGAAATGTGTGTGTCTAGATGTGTGCAGGAGCATCATTTGTTTTGTCAATTCACCCTTTTCATTTCCTTCAAAATAATTAAGCTTTCAAGGACTAGATTTACTTTTATCTCTACATCACTTTATCAATAGATTTTTCTAATCATACTCTGCTTTCCCTTGATATCTAAGAGCCGGATTATTGTTTATGGTCTCTATAATTGTCTCAAGAAAATGCTCCAAGTCTCTGGGCCATCATTTCCCCACCAGGTTTGTAAGCTAAAATTATTAGTCTCTTTCCTCACTCAGTGAAGCAACTGGCATCAATAATTACTGCACATTTCCTCAGTGTCAGAACACTGTCATCCTATAAAGTGGGTCTTGCTACAAAGCAGTTTGGTCTGGTTTTCTTCTGCTGTCTCAGTAGTGCCATTGTCTATTAGCTGTCACTCCTATTACCAGAGGCCAATGATCTGGCATTCAGAGGGATGGTTCCTCGTGTGGCTGCCACAACCCTAATGATGGACCTCGAGTTTCCTTAGGTGCTCTCAGTCAGGGACGCTTCTAGAAACAATGAGTCTCGGCACTTCTGCTTCCGTTCTCTTTCTCTTTTTGTTAAAGAAATCAATTATTGGAAGCCCCTCATGACCCAAAGAATATGCTGGCCCCTACATAGACTTGTCTTCCATGACCTATGGACTGGGTATTACAATGTGCATTCTTCAGACATGAGCACTATATGTCAGAAATAAAACAAATCCCCTGGAATTTGAAGTCCATGCAGCTCTAAAGCTCACACTGCCTCTCAAATACAGTGGTGCAACTGCTTGTATTGTAGAGGACGTGGAAAGGCTCATAAAACCCTTCCCTGTGAGGACATTTGCTAGTTTCCTCTTAAAAGCTGGGTATCTGTCTGCTCGCTGAGCCCTTAGCAGTGTGCAGGCTTGTCTTGGTCAGCTGCTCTCTGCAGGCTTTAAGCCAAGCTCCCGCTGCTCCGTAAGATGATGACAGGTCCCCTCCTTCAAGGGTACTGTTGTCAATTAGGCTCATTTGTCCCAAAGGGACATACATTTACTGACAGCTGTTAACAGCTAGGTCCATAAACTTTGGGCAGACCTAGTTTGTTTAACATAAAAATTTTGTTGATGATACCTACCTCACAAGGAGATTGGTTGTTACATAATACAACTTGTAGAAAATGCTACCTGCAGGGACTGAGTAATCAGTAGCAAGTATAATCTCTCTTCCTTTTGCTTTTTTTCTTTACAGGGAGTATGTTATTTTCCACAAATTGTAAAAGTATATTTGAGTCTCATTTTCGTAAGTTATATATGCTGTAACTACTTTGATTTTACAGATGCTTTGAAGATAGTGAAATGTACCCCTTAGCAGTGTACATTTTGTATCAAATATTTTTTAAAAATTTTTTGTAAATGCTATTCAGGATGCACACTTTTTAATTTGCTTTCTCTCTATATTTTTCTGGATGGTATTAAAATCTTAAGATGTTTGCTTTGCTCAGAAAAGGTTATCTGTTGGAATTATGTCACCATTATCCCATTTGGTTTTTTCTAGAGTGTAACCTAATAAATCTTCTTCAAAGTTCACTTTGAAACAAGGTTAAATCCTCATGTAAGCATGTTTTGTTTTATAAAGTATATAGAATGCTTTGTAAAGTTCTCTCCTTTTATTTGCATACACGAACTGAATAACTAAAGGTTGATAATACTTTTAGCCTTAGAAAAGTAATTGTGGTTCACCAACTATGCATCCTATGAGAATCACTGAACCAAGAATGTGTTCCATAAATTATATGGATAAATTATAATCCATTTAGTGACTTGTAAATTAAAAAGAGTGAGCCAAATGAATATAAATAAAACAGGCTCTAGAGAAAGCTTTAACAACAAATAAGACATTCTCAAAAGATAAATGGAAAAAGGTATACTTTAATTTGGGAATAAAAATTTGATGAGTCTTACAGTTTATCTTTTAGAAATACATATCTTTGTAAGATATGACAACGATCAATATTTATTTACAGATTTACCATAGAAGCAGTGTTGTCTTTCTCCTCTGGACCCTGCAGCCATAAAATAGTTTATAGCTTCTTTTTTTTTAATATCTTTAACATTTCATTGAAGCTACCTAAGGAATAGTACAGAGATGTGGTCTTATTTGTGAAATGATTTTAATTCTTAATTAATCTCCTGTCAAATGTATGGCAGAGGGGTCTTTTGAAGATTTGAGTAAATACTTTCTCATTAATTCTCAAAATCTTGGTTAGCAGTCATTAGACAATAAAGAAGGATTATATTTCTATTGTTCACAACATGAATGCTGGAGTATCTAGTGATTCCTTAAATTTTATAGGATAAATTATAGAAACAACTAATCATTAGATTATCAAGATTAACTGGTACTTAGTCAACAAAATATCTTATGAGATGCTGGAAATTGTGAATTAGATCTTTTCAAAATTTTACAATAAGTCACATTGAAAATAATTGGTGACAGATACATTTTATTCTCATTTTATGTGATCAATAGTATTTATGTCAACAGTTTATTCTCAGCGTGATTATTAAACAGAATCAGTAACACCATAAAGTTTGTTGTTTTATGGCTATGTCTAAGTTACTTGAGAATCATGAAACCAGCCTTACAAGTAGTTTAATTTAAATTTAAAAGTAATTTAACTGAGCACACAACATTGTGTAGCTGGTAGAAAGTCAAAATATTTTCCCCAATATTGAGGCCTTCACACTGATACATCCCCAGTCATTTCACTTTTTTTTAAATTCAGAGACAGGGTATCATTCAGTTGGGTAAGTTGTCCAGGCTGGGCTCAAATTTACAATCCTCCAACTTGAGTCTAAGAAATCACTATCTTTACCCTCGATAATCACCTAAGAAAATCAGGTCTGGCAAAACAACCTGGATACAAGATCAATGAAAGCAATAACCAAGGCAGTAGGAAAGGATCATTTTGAATCTAGGTAGAATATAGGGAGATTAATTCTGTCAAGGCTATACACTGCTAAGGTCTTTTAGAGAAAATATTCGAATAACTTTCTCAAATATAAATAGCAAGTGCACGAGGGATCTAAGGGAATAAGGGTATTTTTCTTGGAATAGGTGGAAGCAGAGAAGTTGGAAAGCACAATTTAGGAAGTGGGTTTGGTAGGAGGATTTAAAAACTGGTCTGTTGAGGACTGCAATGAGTTCTTTCTTGGATTATAGGTAAGAGATGGCACCAAGAGAGATCACCTATGACCTCAGTAAGAGCTGGTGAGAAAGTGAATTTGAGAAGAAACGAGGAACCAGCACATAAACATTTACTAACACTTCTTGCATGCTTAGGAACAGGCCAGGGGGATAGAAGAGGTTACACTACAAGGCAGATGATGTCAGGTGGAAGAACACACCGCGTAGCAGGGCATCATTCTGTGCGGCGTGGAATCATCCCACAGGGGCGCCTCACCCGGAGTGTATCACTCCACAGCACGAGTTGAAAAAAAAAAAAGGAAATTAGATCCGAATTGAGAAACTTCAAAGGCGTAGCAATAAGATTCAGTTGTTGCCATTGACTGAATACTTGCACTCCACCCTTCAGATTCATGTCAAAATCCTAACATGTGACATTATTAGGTGGGCGGTGAGGAGGTGAAGGCAGAGCCCTCATGGAGAGCAACGTCTTTTTAAACGACGCCAGAGAACACCCTCGCTCCTTCTGTTAAGTGAGGGCCACGTGGGTACACACGGTATCGTTTGGATCTTAACAGATATCCAGAGGCTGGTGTGTTAATCGCTCAATCCCCCGCAGAGGCACTAGAGGGGTGGGATAAATTGAGTCTACCTGGAGTCACTTAGATCCCAGGATACTCCTGTGCACCCTGGACTCATTTTCTTCCTCTCTGACTCCTGAGCTTGTAACATACATGGTTTTGTGCCATGAGTGCTCCTGCTGCGGTGCCACAGGCTCTAAACAACCGGGCCAAGCTATCCAGGATTGACAGCTCCAAAACTCTGAGCCAACACGCACATTTGTCCTTATAAATTGATTACCCGAGGCGTTTGTTAAAGTGGTGGAGAGCTGAATTGCCCAGGGCCTCACCAGACACTGAATCTGCCAGCTCTTTAATCTCCACTTTTGCAGGCTGTAGGTTTGTGGGAAGTAAATTTCTCTTATTTTTGTACCACCTGGTTTTAGCTGTTTCAAGTGAAACAGGAACTAAAGGGTTGAAATCACAGCAGCAAAGAGAAGGGTTACAGACAAATCCAAACCTACTGATCTGAGACAGGAAAGTCAAAGATTGTCATTGCTACCAGCCCAGTTAGCACAGAAGTGACAATTTTGCATAAAAGACAGAAGTCTCAACCAGGGGTATGTGGAATTTATGACAGCTCAGGGGAACCTATGTGGAAGTTATAAAAATGCAATAAGAACTGGTTGTCTGGAATTCAGCGGAGTCCAGCACAACCATTTTTGTGTGTGAATCATTGCTATAAACAAAGGGCTACAACAAGGGTACCAAGGAGAAGTCCGGGAAGTAAAGAGAGCTTTCACAGAGAGAGAAGATTCAGTGAAAACAATTGCATTCATGTCACAGTAGTTACCAGATTATTTAGGTATGGAAATTACTTTGTGGAAAACTAGCAGATAGTGGAACACTAGTTCATATGGATGCACATCAACCCATCTGACGATTTTTTGTGAAAGCATTTTCTTCCTTATTTTTCTCTTATCTAGGAGCATCTAAATACTAAACTCTAAATTTACCTGCAGGTGTTTGTTCATCTTCTTAAAATCTGATGTTTGGAATGCTGACCTATGGTTCCTTGACTGTGTTTTTTTCCCTTAATCTAGTACAGTAAGTAGTTGACATCTCAGCCTCCCAACTAGAGATATAGTAGGTGATCAAGGAGTGATTTTTTTCAAAAGAAACAAATAATTAGACCAAGTAATTTGGTACCTGTCTTCTGTTCTTTTCCTTTAGATGAAAGGTCATAAGGAACTCTGAGCAGCCGTGGTTCTTTGAACTTTGTTTAAATAAATTTTGAAATCAAATAGAAGATGTAGAAAAAATAGAGCAAACCATCTGAAAAGCAGGTTAGAATTTAGCCTCTCCATATTTTATAGTCAGAAGAGTTTACAAATGCAGTTGTTACAACAAACATTCCCTGAAATCCTTAGGGGCTTTCATATTATAGTGAGTTTACTAATTTTCAAATGCAAGTGCTATAATAACCCTAATCAGGCAACACAATTATTCAAGTTTTGGCACATTTTAAAGATAGGACTGACTCACCTCTAATGTAATCAGGTACTGAGATGTTAAACACACATATAAATTTCAAGTCTGTATTATTGAATGTGCCATTATATACCCTAAGTGGTGACAAGAAGGTCGCATTTACTGTTATCTATTAGCCTCCCCCCAAAACAAGAAAAAAAACCAACACCATTATTAGAAAACTCTTTAAGAAGTCATTTCATGTTATTTTGAATGAGAATGATTTTATTTCTCTGACAAGGAAATGTAGCCAACTTCAGATGTGCATTAAGAATAATGGTCTAGCAAGACAGCAAATTTCAATTTCCTATGATCAGAGAATCTTATTACCTTTATCCTTTCTCTCCTTCCTGCTCACATTGGAAGTTAAAAGATGCTTTTTGGTTTGAATTTGCTTAGCTCTACATTCTCATAAATAGAAGGTGATGTTCTGGGGACTGGCCAAACACTGCCTACATCTAAGAAATGCAATTCCAAAACCCCCGTTTATTTCTGGTTGCTGTTGAATTTCCCCATTTGTTGTAAAATGTGCAGACTGCAAAGTGGTGTATTGTTCGTGACAACTTTACACAATGGTGGAGATCTGCAGATGGTGAGTCTTTTCATGTACAATAAATGCCTAATTTAATGCTGATTTGTGCCAATCAGAACAATGCTTCAGGCTCCTGAGGCTCAGGCATATCTTGATAACACATTCAGGGGACAGAGAAGGAATGCGGATCCGAGGATGAGCTTATGTCCCAACTACAGTGTTAATGATTATAGCAAAGCAAGCATCTTGGTCTGTTCTGTCTTGATATAAGAAAATGCCTGAGACTAGTGACTTGCAAAAAAAATAGGTTTACTTTGGCTCATAGTGCTGGAGACTAGATGAGGTCCTCTACTGGGTCACAACATGACAGATGGTGACACATAATGTGAGCACCTACAAGAGAGATTTCATGTGGTGAGATAAGAAACAAAAGTCCAAGAGATGCCAAGGTCACTCTTTCATAACAGTTTGCTCTTGAGGGAGCTAATCTGGTCCCGCATTAAGGCCTCCATTAATCACCCCTGAGAATCAATTCCATCATTGTCTAATCATCTGTTAAAAGTTCCACCATTTTGATTTTATTACACTGAGGGCTAAGTCTCCAACATGTGAGGCTTTAGGGCATAAACCATATCTTAGCAACAGCAGACCTGAAACTAGAAGAAACCATCATCTCATAATGAGAGGGTGGGAGCTCAGAAAGATTAGAAGATACAATCAAGGTCTTTTGCATTGATTGTATCACAGGTGCAGGCCACTAAGCAATCCCAATTGTTTGCAAATGCACCCAACAAGATGAATTTGTGTTAAAAAAACATTTCTAATTCTCATTGTCTTTATCATTCAGCATAGATTTTGCCATGCTGTAAGTAATCAATTCATGTTTGTAGAATATAAATAAATTAAATATTTTAAAGTACTCTGAGCTATAGTTTGGCTACAATTTCAATCCCTTATGATAATTTTACCATAGTCTGCATTGAATTAAAGCACTGTTTATTTGCCTCTATGTGATAGAGACCTTTCTAATGGTCTCTAAAATGCTGGTGTGTATGTATTTAACTATGCTCAAGGATACGAAAGGAATGGCAACTGGTATTCACCTTTCATGAGTGTTCAACCACAGTTTAAGTTGAGCTGATAAAGCAAAATGAGCTCTGGAGTTTGAAAATGCTGTTTTCAAAAGAAGAACTGAAAGTCAAATAGGCTAAGTGGCTTGCTCTGGACCAGTGGGCTAAATTCTCTGATATGTGTGTCTAGAATTTTGTTGAAAATGTTTTATAAAAAATTGTGCTTGGTTCTTGTTAGTTCCTTCATTTTATGTGGTGGGAAGCCAAAGACCACAGTTATGAAGGTATAAGTAAAAGTTGCTTGGTTACAGGGAGTGAAATTATACTATGAATCAAGGTCTTCTAATTTTGGTCCTTTTCTTTCTATTAAACCTTGACTCCTTTGTGTATAATGGAAACTCAATCCTCTTGTGTTGGAATTTTCCCAGATATAAATGACTATATATACCACTTTCATTAGTCAAGTATTTTCCAACATGGTACTCAGCATTTGAAAATGTTTATTTTTTAATTCAGAAGAAACTTGCACTGTTTCATAGGTAACGTATTTTCCAGGTTCTTCTCTCTGCTGTCCATTCATTTACTTCTTATCCTCATTTTCTGAACCACATATGCAATATTAGGAGGGAGAAATAATAAAATATTATTAAATATTATTAAAACAGTGTTTGGTGTCATGGAGTTTGTTGAACAGAAAGAATAGGTGGTTGGGATAAAAATATTTTAAGGACAGGCTTAAGAGATGAGACAAATCAAATAAATAGCAACAATAAATACTAATAAAGAGAAGTTCCAGTAGATATTGGTTGTTAGTTTAGGAAGAGGTAAAACATTTAGATGGTTTTACTGTTTAGAAAGTGACAAAATTATCTTATAGATGACAGAGCCTTAGAAAATATTTTATGAAGCATATTTGACAGGGAAGACTGACCATCATACACACTTAACTTGGGTTTCAATTTCTTGGTTCCATTTCTGTCCTCCACACTCAAGTAATTCCACAGTTGCCTGGAGACTGCCATGTTATCCTTACGTGTCTTTTTTTTGGGCTATTTTGAAACCATACTCTGCTCTATTCTTAATATATTTCTCAACATTCCCTGACATGAAAACTTTCATTACCTATTTCTTCTTTTTTTTCTCTCTTTCTTCTTTCACTGAGGAAATGACTGCCATGACAGAAATATCTCATGATTGAAATATCTCATGGATTTGAAATTGAACAGAGCTGGTGGTAAGAACTGGTCATGATGCCCCCTCCCACACTGTGAGTTTTCATAGTGCACTAGCCTAGTGTCTGCCCTTGGGAGGAGAAACTCACACTGGCAAAGACTCCACAGAAACATCAGATCTCTACTGCCCCGCCCACAAAGGCTTCTTGTAATTAAGTCTTAGGCACCATGTTTGTCCACCTCAGAAATCAATTCTTTATGGGTCCTCCTTCCACTTGCTTTAGTAACTGCTAGACGTGCAGTATTCTCTTGTATAGGTGCTTTTCTGGGTTTCAGAGGCCCCAGGTGAAGTGCCATTTCTAGATCTCTGCTCTCCTTGTTTGATCTGAGGTGACTGACCTTTCACTTTTATCCACATGACATGATAGTTAATGTGTATTCATAATGACAATTTGCAAGTTGGAATGAAGCTGAAAGTTTCAACTGAAATATGTAAGAATTAGTTCTGCCTGTTTTCACATGTATCTCTCAATATAGTCATCAAATATTTAACAAATGCTCTCTGTGTGTCAAGTGTTGTTTTGTTTTGTTTTGTTTTTACCAGTATCACACAGAAAATTTCCCTGTGCATAGATATAAAATTTAAACAAGAACAAAAAATAATTGCACATTACAATGTTGAATGGACAATGAACAAGGAACAAGAAGACAATACAGATGATTGAAAGAAGATAGCTGTAGAGAGTGGTAAGATAAGAGTTTCTTGAAACAGATGGCATTTATAAGATTCAGAGGCCAGCTACGGAAAGAACCCACTATGGTAGTAGATTAAAGATGGCCACAGATTTTATGCCACCAGCTACTCTTTCCTCTCAAACCTAGCTTGTTCTGTGATTTATTTTGAGCAATACGATGTGGTAGAGGACCCTATGTGACTCCTAAGGCAGGCTATAGAGATCTTTCATATACTTGGAACAGTTTCTCTTTGAAACTAACCTTGTTGTGAGAAGTTCAAGCCAGAAAGTGTGGCCATATGAGGGCTGGTTGATAGGATTAGGTGAGCTCAAGGGACACACGGAATAACCTCCTGGTCATCTAATGAGACATCTTAGATTTTACAACCTATTTAAGCTGTCAGCTAACTGAATTCCCAACCAACTCATGAAGAAGGAGAACCACCTACTTAAGTGAGTATACCACGTAATCAAGGGAGGGAATACATGGCTTTTGTCTAAGCCACTGAATTTTGGGTTGGCTTTAGTGCAGTGATAAGAGGTCATCAGAAACACGTGGCTGAATCAGCGTGCAAATAGAATATACAAAGAGAAACATTATGTCATTTTCAGAGAGAAAAATGAAGCTGCTTAACACGGATTTATAGTCCATACACATGGCTTGGCCGGGGTAAGTAGATGCTGCATAAATGTGCATGGAAACCTGCATGAACCTGGAAAGTTCCTTTCCATTCCCTTATCCATGGGAATTTTATTCATTCTTCAGTTCTTAACTGTGGTCTGTCTTGTTCTATGGAGTATTCTCTATCTTCTGATATGCATATATAATCTTCTTTTTCTTATCTGTTTTATGTTAATAACCAATGCCTAAATTGGTGTATGTAAGTTAATTACTTTTCAGTCCAACTAGCTGCCAAGGTCCTTGATCCTTGGCTTTTTCCTTTTATTCGTCTAGCATGCTGCTGGGCTCATGGGTTCATGTTTTGTCCACTTCTAATTATTAAAGGGCCCACCTCATTCAACAATGTCATGTTCACATGGAAGAAATATTCAGTGTATTTGTATGGTAGCTAAATCCATTTAGTAGTTTTCAGATATCAAGGAGAGGAAAAAAATGCATTTTTGGGGTTCTGGAAATGTTTTCAGTTACCTAACTTTCAGCAACCATTTAAATTCACCTTACAAACTTTCAAGGTTCTGAGATACTGTATGAGAATGCTTCATAAGTGAAATAAAGACTGGAGAGTCCAGTAAAAATAATGACTTCACGTCTGACCTTTAGTAGGTAAAGAATTCACAAGTATATAAACTCACAGTGGTTCTGCTTCATTAGGTTACTCAGTGACACATTGACTAATAGTTGTTTTAGGAAAGAAAGTCATAGCTAACAAGCAGGGAGTTTTTAGTAATGGCCTCTGAGGTCTGGGAATTACCACCAAGGAAATCAGTGCATTTTCCTGCCAGGTAGAAAGAATAAGAACAGAACATGAAAGTTCTCTTGACCATCCAAATCAGGATCCCGCAAGGTGCTTCCTGATGGATAGCATGAGGTTATGAAGATCACATCCTGTGAGGTGCTTGATGGAACCAGAAATGTTGGTTCACAATGATGTAAAACTTTGTATCAGAATTGTGTTTCTTTTCCCCCAAGTGCACTTTTCCTTTATTGAAAAAAAAAAAAACCTCAGTTATAGCTCAAAGACCCTCAGCTGAAGGTAGCTATAGTCTGCTCTGAATACCAGAGTAACCATAGGATAGAAAATATCAAAGCCAAAGCTGTTAGAATATGTCCCTGTACATTTCAGCAGCCTTCTTACAGGCCTGCAATCCAAAGTGACCCGGAGTGAGGATGAGATTTCACCACTGATTAAATGAAATACTTATTTACTTAACATCGTAATTTTATGGATACCTTTCACAAATGTGCTGAAAACGTATTAATTCAACGTAGAATGGATTATAAACATGGTCAGGATTCCTGTCTTGCCATCAATGAATGCATGAGCTGATGCACACAGTGTGTCTGCTGTCAATGTTTCTTACTGTCTCAACTTCTCTCCAGCAAAGGGGGCAACAGTACTCCTGCATATTAAGCGATGAATCACAGGAAGGGAGCGGACTGCTGCTGTAACCCATCAAGAGCACTCAGAGCTGTCAACAGTTAGACTATCACCAATTATCTAAATTTATAACTGTTATAAATAGGAGCACCTGAACTAAATGTTTGAATCTCTGCCTCTCTATCATTTGGTTTTCTTTATGTTTCCCATTAGAACCATTGTTGGCCTAGTAATCTTAACTAATTCAGAGGAAATGCCACTAGAAGATAAATGTATGAATCCCTCTAGGGCCATTTGAGGTTATGCATTCCTTTTATGAAACATCCTATCTATTCACTTAGAATGTGTCATTAGCACTGTTTTGGACTGACCTGCAAAATGCTCAATAAACGGTGCAATTTGATCTCAAATGGCACCAAAGTCAAATGTGTGCAGAGCACTATTTTTGAAAATTTTAATTTTATGAGCAGAATTTGAGTTTGAACAGGAGCTGCATGTGTTCCAACATGAGTTGCAGTCAATATGAATATATTTTGCTTTTATTTGATGGTAAAATTATAACAGCTCCCCTCTCTTTTGCCCCAGCCACTCACCTCTTTCTCAGTTGACTTTGTTGTGTGCTTTTGCACATATTTGCCATGCAGGAATGCAGTGCAGGAACTGTGTGGAAGACGTAGATCTCAACCGACAGCCTTGTGTGTTCATTCTTAGGCCAACACTGGGTTGCTGATCCACACACTTGAGTGAGGTCAGGCAGCAGCACCCTGACATCAGGTGGTAAAGATGGAGGAGGGGGAGGCAGGAAATTACTTTCTATTGAATCCCTACTGCACAGAAGGTAGTGGAGGGCACTACAAGATGGTGCTAAAATTGTATCTTTTGTGTGTGGACAATAACTGTAAGGATATATTCAAAGGGCCCCAAACATCTGTTTTTTTGCTTCCCTTTTTCTACTTACAATGAACGGCTTTCAATCCTTTTGCCTGTCTTATCATTCCTTCTTTTATCACAAGTTAACAGAACTCTACCCCAAGTAGAAAGTGAAGTATAGTATAGGAGGGATCTGTAAGCATAAATCTCTGTATGAGCATATATGTTAAGAAACAAAGAGAAAGAACTATGAATTATGAGATAAATGACAAAAATTCCATTACAAAGATAAGGTTTTTTTTAATCTACACATAGATATATTAGAGCAGTTAGAGGAAGAAGAAACAGCAAATGAAATTTAAAAAGAGACATTTTAGTAGATTTTGGGAGGATGATTAAGGGAGAGCTCACTGAAATTCCTGTGCTCTGGCTTCTCATTTACCTTTTTCATTGAAAGTGTATGAATTTATGCTAATTGTATGGTGGTTTTATAAGTATGGAGCAATTTTTTTTCTGGCTATATACCCTAAACTAATTTGATTCTAAATTAGACAGTATTGAAGTCTACATTAACCCTTTCATGATACTAAAAAGCCAGAGGTTTATGAGCCACCACTTCCTCCACAATATGCTTTGTTGTTTCTAGAAACCTTCAGACATTTTTCAATTTATTTTGCGGGAAGTACAATTCACTGCTTCATTCTTGAGGAAGTTTAGCCATTTAGAAGTCCTGACTGTGAGCAAGTTCAGTTCACGTAACTGTGACACACAGATGCCCCTGCATTTCCAATTATTTAGAACAGACAGACACTGAGATCTTTGCCCCATCAGCCTCAAAAGACTAGCAGGTATGTCTATGAGAATTTTCCTCATGTTTCTTTTTCATAGTCATTTCCTTTTTTAAGCTCTTGTTTCCGACTAATCTTTTAGGAAACCATTGTTCAGTAGCAAACAAATGCCACAAATATTCCTAAATCAAGAAACAGAACTATTCACGGATTGATCAGTCATTCACTAGTTGTCAGCTGAGGTGCACTCTTAGTGACCTGGACTGTTTTATGCATAAAATTGTAAGTACAGTGCAGAGAGTCTAAAAGCCCATAATTCTGTACTCAACAAAGAAGCCCACCATATGGTAACCATTATGGCAGCATTTTATTTTTTCATTATTTATTTATTCATTTATTGGTACCAGGAAACAAACTCAGGACCTCACACTTGCCAGGCAGGTGCTGTGCTACTGAGCTATACCCCCCCCCCAACCCAATGGCAGCATTTTATATTAAAAGACTTTTCCCCCCACTATCCCTGAAGAACAAGTCATCACCCATCCACTCATATATACGTATACGCTTTTATAATTGGCAGCCAAAATGATTCCATTCTATTATTTTTGTAACTTTCTTCTGGAGGCTTCAAAAAGGGCATCAATTCTCCTAAGAATCTCTGGTTCTGAAAATAGTAGGAGAAAGTTGAATTCCTAAAGGCAGAAATCTTGTATCTTGCTTCATATCTGAAATTGGTTATTAATTCCAATCATATTTCAGTGAAATTCTTTGGACCATCTATGCAGTATAACATGTTCTCTGCAGATAATTTGACTTCCTTCTATTTATGCATATTACTTTTTATTTCTTTCTCTTGTCTGATTGCTATGGCTAATGTTTCTAGTACTGTATTGAATAGAAGAGGTGATAATGGAAATCCTTGTCTTTTTCCTGTTTTGAAAGGGAAATCTATTGCTGGGCTTGGTGGCTCATGCCTGTAATCCCAGAACTCAGGAGGCTGAGGCAGGAGGATTGTTGTGAGTTCAAGACCAGCCTGGGGTATAAAGGAGCTCAAGGCCAGCCTGAACTGCATGGTGAGACCTTGTCTCAAAAAAAAAAAAAAAAAAAAAGAGAAATCCTTCAGTTTTTACCAATTTATTATGATGATCACTATCAGTTTGTTATAAATAGCTTTTATCACATTCAGGAGAGGTCTTTCTATACCTATATTTTCAGGGTTTTTATTGTGAATGAGTGCTGGATTTTCTCAAAAGCTCCTATGCATCTATTGATATGATCATGTGATTTTCATCCTTGTTTCTGTTTATGTGGTATATTACATTTATTAATTTGTATATCTTGAATTAACCTTGCAACCCTGGAATGAAATCTACTTGGTTATGATGTATAACCCTTTTGTTGATGTGTTCCATTCTGTTTGTCAATATCTTGTTGATAAATTTTGCATCTATATTCATTGAGGTGACTGGCCGGCAGTTTCTTTTCTGTTGGGTCTCTGTTTTGAGATCAGAATGATGCTGGCTTCCAGAAGTGAGTTTGGAAGCACTCCTTCCCTTTCCATTTCACTGAAGAGTTTGAGGAATATTGGTGGTATAACACCCTTAAAGCTTTTGTAGAATTCGGTGGTGAATCTATCAGGTTCTGGACTATTTCTTGTTAGTAGGTTTTAAAAAATTGCCTCAATTTCTTTACTTTTTATTGGGGTGTTCAAATTTTGTATATCTTCTTAGTGTAGTTTTGACAATTTGTATGAGTATGGAAATCTTGCCATTTCTTCAAGATTTTCCAATTTGTTGGAATACAATTTTTATGGTAGTTGCTATATTCTGGATTTTAAGTATCCATTGTGATAGCATATTTTTCATTTCTAATTGCATTGGTGTGAATTTTTCTCATTTCTCTCAGTAAATTTGGCTAAGGCTTCATATATTTTGTTTATTTTTTTCAAAGAACCAGCTTTTCAATTCATTGATTCTTTAGTGCATAAAAATCAATAGCATTCATGTATACCAATAATGAACTCACTGAGAATGAATTATGGAAAAATACCATTCACAATGGCACCAAGAAAAATTAAATATCTAGGAATTAACCTAAGCAAGAAAGTAAAAGACTTCTACAATGAAAATTACAGTAATCTGCAAAGGATATTGAAGAGGGCATTAGAAAATGGGAAGATAACCCTTGTTCCTTTGTAGGCAAAATAAATATTGTAAAAATGTCTTGTTTTCAAAATTGATATGAAGATTTAATGCAATCCCAATCAAAATAACAATAGCATTCTTCAAAGAACTGGGGGGTGAGGACAATCCTGACAAAAATGTGGAACCAAAAGAGATCCAGAATAGCAAAAGCAAAACTTGAATAACACTATTTTACAAATCTTTAATTTTCTATGGTTTGTGCTATCTCCCTCTCCCTTTAAACTAGTTTAAAATAGTTTATTTCTTCAAATATAAATGATGACTAATAATTTATATTTTAGTATGTTTTGAATTTTAAGTAATTTATAAATGCCTTGTTATAATTTTCAACACTAAAGATAAAAACAGGATATAAGTCCATAACATATATATCCTAAATACAAAAATTAAAAATTAATTATGTATATTGAAGAACTATATTCTTTTTACAGGATTTTTGAAACACATACACAATAACACATCTGACAAAATTTGTAGACCTCTTGGTGCATAGTAATTGTATCTACCTTAAATTCAATATTTGTTTTTCATTTAACAATTCATTGTGATTTCTTCAGTCTGAATAATACTTTCAATTCTCATATAAATATGTTCACAGATTCTTGATCTTTCAATTGAATGGCAGAAGCAGAAAGTGTTCTGAGTTTTTCTCACTGCTGTGTTTATCAAGAGGCTCTGGGTTGATTATAATTTTTTTTCTAATTTAAATGGTAGACTTTAAAAAAATCATAATCCTGTTTAAGTTCATAAACAAGTTATCTAATAAAGCCAAAAAAGTGTGTAAAGTAAGTCAACTTTAAATGAACTTCAAATGCTCTTAAAATATTTTCACTATAAACTTCCTTTCAATCTTTTGAGTTTTACTTCCTGTTGAGATTTCCAGTTTGTGAATTTTCTGCCCAGAGTTCATTGTGTATTCTCGTCAATACTTAAGGAATGAAGGAGGCAGCCAATAATTACTAACCCAGGCAGCAGAAATCAGGCCTCTGTTTCTTCCTATTTGTGTAATTTTAAGTACAGCTGTAGGTCTGTGTTTCATCTTGAAATGCAGCAATACATATCATATGATGCTAGTACAATTGAACTACACAATAAAATGTTTCTGAAATATCTGACAGTAAAAATTTCAAAAATTTTAACAGGTAGCAGCCCTGATTTTGCCAATTTGGTCTTAGACATGAGGGCCTTCAGAAATCTATAAGCAAGCCTGTTATTAATAAGCATGTGGAGTAATCCCCTGCCCCGACATACACATGTCATAAGACAAGACTTTTGTTACACAGACTAATATGAAAAAGTTGGAGATAATCATAGCCCATTTATATGAACAAATTTCAGCAACAAATACTATAAACGGAACCAGTTCATCTGTCTCTTTCTGTCCTACACCTATGTTGTAAAATGCTCTTATATCAAGATCCTGTTCATTAACACTGGAAGACTAGAATATCTGAAACTGATCTATGCAAAGCTTATGATATAACTTCTCTTTTGACATTTAATTTAAAAATTACTGAAAAGTTCATACCTTGATAGACTTTCTGATACATTATGTTGTCTGTCAGGATGAAACCTATCACTGTTAGATCATTTCAATAAGACTGGTCCTTCCTTCATTCTCCTCCATCATCTTTTTTTATGAAAAAGCCATAGAAAATGCTAAGCTACTCAAATCAGTCATCAAAAGTGAAATATCTCTGGTGTGAATCACATCATTCAGTATCAAGAATCTCACATAAATATCATACATAAAATATTTTTACATTGTGAATCAAATATAGAGAGAGGAATGAGCCTTCATTCAGTGTGGGAAGGCAGCCAAGCACTTTGCCAATGTGCTTTTACACTGGGATTTCAGTCCATTACAATCACAATGATGGACTGTGCACTGAGCACAATGCTTTCTACATATAGATCATGGCTGTGTCTAAAAATTCCATCTCCTCCCCTTTCTGTGATAAAGATTTATTTTCAGCAAAATCAATAGCTGAAGTGACACTCATCTGTAACCATCTGTTCTTATTATGAAACAGTAGATTTTGGCAGAATTTTCAGCATTGGGCTTGTCAAAACATAGGAACACCTGTTTGATCTTTCCCAAGTCAGGTTCTGTGGATGGCTGAGTGTGGGTGGAGGTTGTACATAGATAAAGGAGGGTTTCATAACTTCTCTTGGAAAGGAAATATCAAAATGAATTACCTTTTTTTCAGTTCATTATTCATTAACTGTTAGGAAAAGATATGCACTGTTAAAACTGTGATTAATATTGAAATGTCTATATTCGAGTAGGGAAAATACACAAATACGTTTGACCACCCATACATGAAGAAATTGTTATCATTTATTAAGTATTTATTCAAACAGTGGGTGTACACAGTAGGAACTCTATATGTGTGTGCATAGTGAATGAATTCAAGTGTGTTTCACCCTCCTCATGAATGAAATTTGGACAAATACAACCATTTTGCAGATGAATAATAATGAGACTAAAGAATTTGCAAAACTGAAACTCTGAGTGATTCTCATGGACTTCCATTAGATAACATGAATAACTCTATCTCAAATATATTTCCTCTATTAGTAACCCACCAAAAAGACTAAAACTCCCAAAGCCTGTACTATCAGTTTGGTAAAACTAACCAGCAGAAGTGATTTTTGAATAGTTTTGGAAGCAGAAAGCAACATATTTGAGAATATCTAATACGTGAGGTAAAAGGGTAATATTTCAATTTTTGGAACCAAAGTCCTTCTTTAGAGTCTTATCAAAGGCAAGAAACCAGGAGAGATGTGTCTTTTTATATGGCGGGAGGAGTAATTGGTAGAAAGATTTGAAACCCATAATAAGGATCTTGGATTTGATACAAAGTAGAATTAGGAAAAGGATTGATGTGATTAAAACAACAATGGTGATGAGAGCTGCCACTGGGTGAAGAAGAGGCTGGCAGGCGTGGAGCATCTGGCCGCCTGGAAGTTGGCAGAGGGTCCCCATCCTGGATCAGCTGCGCAGAGAGGGGGACAGAGCCAAGATAAGATGCGCTACTGAGACAGAGTCTGCAGGTCAGCAGTGGTCTCTGCCTCCTTTTGACCTCCTGAGACTCCAGATGAGTGAGGACCTCGAACCTCCTCTGGACTTTTACCTTGAATCATAATCTTTTCTGGGGCATTTAGTGTAACATACTGTTATGTGAACTACACTGAAATATTTTTCTTTCTTTTTGCCACTGTATCACCTCCAAAGCAAAGACAAATTTCTGATGCGATTTCAAAAGTGAAAAATAACTCTTATCATCATATAATTTATAATTACAGCTTTAAAATATGCTGAAAATATAATTGTTGAAATTGTGTGGAAAGATAAGGATTATCTCATTTCATTTTGATGTTTCTTCAGAAGTTTCATTTTTCAATCTAGGAAATTGAGACATTTCTTTTAACACAAACTATGGAGTTAGATTCATTGAAATTTGAATCCTAGCTTTCTATTCACTATCTAGGTAACTGTGGGAAAGTTATTATGTTTTCTTAGTTTCTTTGTCTATAAAATACAGACAAGCATGGTAAAATAAAATTATAATACAAATCCAGCATTGTTTTTCAGATCTCTGCAGCATAGTAGTTAATGGTATATATTCTACTGCAGAGCCATAATGCTTGGGCTTAATATCCAACCCATTGTTCCTGAGCAATGAAAGCATGGACAAGCTAAAAATATCCCTCTGGCCTCACTTCCTTCCTTTGTGAAATAACCTATGTATGTCTATTATTTATGTGTTATTAAATGAGAAGCTATCTGAGTGTGTTTCACCTAATTCCACCTCAAGCAAATAGCAATGGATAAAAGCAAGCTCTACTTACAATGTTATTGTTATCATACACATTGCTATATATTGGCCACTGCATCAGATATAGGATGTTCAGGTATTAAAAATACATAACTTCTCTCAAAAGCTTAGAGTCCGAGTAGAAAGCATAAAGTAAACAACAAATACAACTGAGTGTGACAAAAACTGTCATGGAGGTCCTGCAGTCTTTCCTGGAGCTGCAAAAGCTCTGGGTATATCAGAACTGGTTGCATGTGAATCACTTCAGGAGAGACTTGAGTTATGAGCAAGATTTGTCAGCAGACGGTTGAGTGGGGTGAAGGGAATAGAGTACACTAGGAGTAGAGAATAAATCACCAGGACAGAAAATACATATTTGGAATCAGATAAAATCCAAGGACCATTGGTTTTTTTGTGTGGTTGGTGATAGGTTACACATGTATCATAGTGAGAGGTGGAACTCAAAAGGAAAATAGTGGATCAATGGAAAAGGATCCTGTGAATTGCATTGCTCAGTGTGTACCTCACCCTGAAAACAATAGAATTCAACCAAAGAATTTCAACCCAATTGATGATGTGATTAGGTTCTCCTTGACCAACTTGACAGGTATTTGCAGGGTTCAGTTTTGTTTGAGTGTCAGTACTGCCCCAAAATCACCTATTGATGTGGCTGATTTTCTTTTTTCTACCAGATGGCAAAATTCCTGATGGCAGCCGTCTATTTGTCTTTACATTCTGAACATCTCTCAGGATGTCAAGAAGAAATAGCAGTGCTCTCTTTTTATGCATGAGGATATATTCTAAAGCTATTATGGATGCCTGAAATTATGGATACTACCAAGCTTAACATAGTCTATATTATCTTCCTGCCTCCTAAGTACTAGGTTAATCTGTTCTTAATCCAAGTGAATTAATGCAAATCAAATACTTATAGTGAAAGAGAACATGGGTTCAAGAGATATTTAATAAAATTATGAGTATGGGAGTTGGGAATAGATCAATTTTGAGATTTCAAGACCTTGAGATTTCAAGAATGAAACGACCTTACAAATCCAAATTTGGTCAACTCAATGGATGGCAGTAACATTTCCTGAAAGTTAATGCCTGGGAGTAAGGAAATACCCAGGAGTAAGTACACTGGTGGAAATGTTGATCTTACTTTTTGGGCAACTCTAGTTTAAAGAACCTTGGGTAAAGTGAAGTATGACCTAGAAAGCAGGGCAATAATCAGTCTCACCCAAAATGTCCTTTAACTCACAGCAATTTCCACTTAACAACCGTTTTTTAAAAGCCAAGCCAATAATTTCTAAAATGTTAAAATGATATGTACATAATGAGTTGATTGCTAATGGTTACAAAACAAAAAGGTATGGTCTTCTTGACTATCTTTATGGAAGACCCTTAAACCTACCTATCTCTGGAAAAGTTCAAGATGAAAGATCATTCCTTCAAGAAGCTTTGAAACATCCATCCAGATTTCATGAACACAACATTTGGATTTATTTGCCTGTGGTCTTCTTTCCAGGATGTTAAGGTATTTGTGTTCATCTTCATTTACTATATGAGGGGTGATCAAAATGTATTATGAATGTAAAAAAGTCACTAATCTAGAAGAAATAATACCATTAACCCCTCTCAAGATATCCTCCCTCACTTATTCCATCATTCTACTACATTCTAAAGCAATAGCTTTACATGAGTGGTTTTACAAGCTGATTCAAGAAACAAATTGGCAATGCAGGACTTGAAGTTATGCAACAAAGCTGCCATGATAAAGTCCGCGTGATACTGACACAAACACAGACGTGAAGATTACTGGAGCAGAGCAGAGGGTGCAGTTCAACTACCTGATTCTCTTCCACGAAAGATCAAAGTCACACAGTGCAGGGAAGACGACTTCTTTGACAGATGGTGTTCTTTTAAGGAATGGTGGGCAAAGTGGCTCTCATATATAGAAGACTGCATCCAGGTTTACATCTCTTATCGTGCACTAAACTAAAATCAAAATGGATCAAAGAACTAACAGCTAAATGAGACACCCTTAACCTGTTACAAGAAAAGACAGGTAAAAATCTTGGATCACAGGCACAGGCAAAGCATTTCTGAATAAATACTTCTGGAATCAAACTGTGGGACCATGTTACATCAAAAATCCTCACCCCCCTCCAAAAAAAAAAAAAACCTGACAATTACAGCAGCAACAACAAAACAACCAACACAGAGAGAAAAGACAAATTTCAAGATGATAAAAAAAGTTTTTCCAGTGATTCCTCAGAGGACTCAACCTATCTGGAATATATAAAGAACTTAAAATAAAATACACATTTTGACATAAAAGACCTAATCAAAAACTGTCAAAGTGAAGTGAATAGACATTTCATAGAAGTAGAAACTGCCAACAATTATATGAAAGAATGCTCAATGTTGCTGATGGTTAGAGAAATATAACTTAAAACAGCATTGAGATTTCATCTTATTCCTGAAAGAATGACCATCATCAAGAAACCAAACAGTGGGCTGTGTATATTTCTCAGTAGCACAGTGCCTGCCCGGCAAATGTGAGGTCATGAGTTCAATTTCCAGGACAAAAAAAAAAAAAAAATCAAACAGTAACAAATGCTATGGAGGCTGTAGAGGAAAAGGAACTCTTCCACACCGTTGATAGGAATGCAAGCTAATGTGAACTAAAACAACGGCTGTGGAAATCAGTAAAGAGATTCCTCAAAAAATGAAAGCTAGAAACTCCATTTGATCCAGCTAATCCCCATCTAGCTATTTTCTCAAAAGAATTAAATGCATCATATAGAGATATACACATCACATGTTTAGAGCAACACAATTCATAACAGTTAAATCTCAGAAGCAGCTTATAATTTCACCACCGATGAGTGGATAAAGAAAATGAGGTATTTACACACCATGGAATATCAGTATGTTGTTGGTAAATGAATCATTTATAAGAAAATGGATATAATTTGAGACGATAATGTTAAGTGAATAAATCTGTCATACAATCTTAAATATCATATTGTTTGGATTACATGAGATATAGAGCAAAAATTTAGAAAAACAAGGTAAAAGATAATATGAAATAGGAAGATAGGTCGTTTTCAGAGGAGCTGGAGGGAGGAGGATGCGAGGGGAGTAATAAGGGATGAAAAGAAGGAATTGGACTGTGTCGTGAATATGTAGCAACTCCACCCAAGGATTATAAGAACTATGTCCTGGAAACATACAAAAAAAGGAGAGTGATCGAGAGATAGGTGGAGGAGAGAGAGGGTGTAAAGGGAAAGAATTAAAATGCATTATGTGCATGTAATAACTTCCTACAAGGAATATAAACATTATGTCCTACATACTTGTACATACTAATAAATTAACATTTTTAATAAGCTGGTGTATCCTTCTCTGCTGTATTCACTGGGCGGGTAACACTTGACTTCCAGTGCTACTCCCAAGTCAATATGAGCATAAACAGTAAATGGTTTGAATAGATTCGGAACACTGAGGCAGCTACAATACAAGTAGGCACAAGAGGATTTGCAGAACTGTTCCCATGGTAGGAAGGATGGGATAGTGCTTTAGTGAGGACAGGTATTTTGAGGGGGTTAATGAAGACACACCTTTTACTGTGAAACTTTTACAGTGGGGAAAAAAAATGTATGTGCTCACTGTATTTTTCGATCACACAGTATCAGCAAAGCAGGAGCATGGATAATTTCATGATTTTGGAAGCAGACAAGTAAGTTCTTAAATTCACCACTTTGCAGCTCAGCTGAATGATCTGGGGCAAACAGATTGCCTGGTGTCACCTCATTTTTCTGCTGTGTACAGTTCGAAAGCAATGCCCTCCCTCCATGGTTGGTTGAATACTCTCCTGGCTTTTCACCATGGTCAACATATGCTCTAATCTCTGTGCTTCCTTTAATTCAGCCACACTGACCTCCACATTCTCCCAGGAACAACCTGGGCATCCTCATTCCCCTGGAGTCCCTCCTCCCCCGCTCTCTGCATGACCACCTGCCTCGCTGTCCTCAAATGTCACAAGTCCTCTTCCAGCATCCAGCTGTAACTGAGGGGAACACGCTGCCATTTCTTGCATGGAACACCGGCACGCATATTGTCAAAGGCTGCAATGAAATACACTCCAAAGGAAAGTCTTATCTTTGAAGAGAAGTGTGTGTGTGAAATATATTATTACTACATGGTATTGCTTTTGACATAATTTTGACATTGAAATGCAATTAAAAATTCAATTGCTCTGTGAGATCTTTCCTGGGTACCCTAAGTACAATTTCAGTTTTTCACCATAGTGTTTTGTATTTCCCTTGTCTGCTTTATTTTTCTCCATAGCACTTATTACAGTCTAATATGTTATATATTTTAACTTATTTATGTTCATGTACCAAACAGAAAAATAAGCTCCTTGAAGATGGAGAATTTTATATCACTCATTCATTACTCAATGCCCAGAACAATGTCCAGAATATAGTAGGCACTCAAAAATGTATTTTTAAGGAATAAATTGCATACAAGACTTGTTTAGCACACTGTCTAGCCTACATCAAGTACCCAGCAAGTGATAGGGTTCTCAGTGCTGTGAATTTTGTTAATATTTACAGTACAGGATTTTTTTGGGGGGCAGGGTCTCGTCATGTAGTGCAGGCTGGTTTTGAACTTGGTTATGTAGCCCAAGGTGACCTCAAACTCATGATTATTCTCCTGCCTCAGTCTCCCAAGTGCTGGGATTACAGGCACGCACTACCACACCCAGCTTACAGGATCTTTAGATATCGTGAAATACACTATGTTCATTATCTTATTATTTCTTCATTAATATATGTCCAGGAAATGAATGATAGGACAAACTAAACAACTAAATTTACAGTTTTAACTACCAGGATCATCACTGGTGACGTGGTCACTGCCTGTGATCAGCATCACAGAAACCAGGAAGGGGTGGAAATCAGGCACTCAGCAAAGCAGCTTCTTAAGCCTAGAAACCCTCACACAAATCCTCTCATTTCTAGTGAGCAAGTTATCGTTCAAGGCACTTCGTAGCTCTTGCCTGTGAGCCCACAGGTAGCTAAGCTGAGGTAAGAGGCAAAACCTTTCACCTCTTGGTTTGCTTCCAAAGTTAAATTCTCTTACAATGAATGAGAAATGGATTTAAAACCGTGAGATAGTATCATAGTTCTTCATGTCACATAGACGTGTGTGTAAGTGTACTCATGAAAGGACACACACACACACACACACACACACTCTTCTACTGAAGAGTTTCCATTGTTTGTTATCCTTTTGTCTTAGTGATTTGTGTCTTGTGTGAAGATATTTCCAAAGTGGTATTAATGACTTCCAAAGAGGGGAGTGTGTCTGTCCAAACCAGACTTAGCTAGTCTGATTGTTGACAGTACCGAGAGGCAGCATTCAAGGCAGGTTTAATTTATGAATGACTATTGATCCTGACAGTAAAGCACTCCTGAAAAACAAATTGACACGGAATGAACATGACATTGAAATATTATCCTAAAATCTTGAAAAGCATGCTAGAGAATTCCATTATGTAACCAAGGGGAATTGGAGAAAACGAAAAAATTGGTAGTGATCTTTCCTTCAGACACGCATTTTCCTGCATGGGTCAGGCTGACTTTGGCATGTAATTAGTTACTGTGGTGTTTCACTGTATCATTAAATCAATTTTAGTCATGATTTAGTTTAATTTTTAGAAAGTTGTGCATTCATATCAAAGTCGAAACAAATTTTAAAAGTAGCAGAAATAATCTGAATCTATGTCACAGACACAACAAAAGAATTTAAAAACTTTAACCCAGGACCTAAACGGAATTGAAAAATTGTTATATTGTTAAAAAACTTTGGGTTAAATCAGTCACTGTAATGTGAACAAGTTATTTAGTCTCTGCTTTTTTTAAGGACATTCATCTCTAAAACACAACACAATCATTTCTAGTCCATTATACCTGTTCTGAATCATAAATAAGATATGATATTGTGTCAAGTACATAAAAGATTGGTAGAACTCATTTTTGACATATATTTCAATAAAACCTTCACATCTGCTATCCCATGGAATGGAATAATTGGGTAAAACTAAGAGAATAAATGTCAGTAGTCATATTTTATAGATAAAATAGATTTAGAATGATTGAGTAACTTTCCCTGGTCACTAAAATGAGTTAAAATTAAATCTGATTCTTGCATCTTCCAATTCTTGGCTTACTTACTGTTCTTCTTGATTCTATTACTCACAAATGTTATAAGAGTCTGCTTTTGAGTGACTATCATAAAGATACTAGTAGGAGTTTAGGAGTTTTTTTTTTTACGTTCTTTTCAATTAAATTCCAACTACACATTAATTTAGCAGATATTGTAGTAGCACATCCTCTGTGCTAGGCACCATTTGCCAAAAGTAAATGGGAGAAAAGAAGTCTCTGCCTCACGAAGTTGATTTGCTGGGAGAGTGGATTAATTCCTTTAGCCAGCATGCCTGTGTGCTATTATGCCCTAGACACAGTCTAGGAATTAAAGATACAAAGAGCCCTTTACCTAACGTTAGAAAACCATCAGGAAAGTTTGAATGAGGAGATAATAAATTTTGAACTCTATGGCACAATAATGGGAAAGTATCTGTTGGATTACTAAGCCATATGAGATTTTGGCAACCAATTGGCTTCTTTATGAAAAAGAAAATTAATTGCCTTTTAGCATGGTGTGCTTTTCAGTGTATTCAGAAATGATTTTGGTAGATTTATGCACATCATATTTTTGGTGTTCTGAAAGAAGAAATGCATGTAAAATTGTATGTTATGAGGTAAGTTGATAGGTACCACAAGTTACTATTCAAAAATACATTTTACATATTCACTGCATATAACAGTAGGAAATGCAAAACTGTTTTGTTAAGTAGTGAAAACATTTATTCATATCACCTAATGGTATTTTTATGGTAATGTAACACATCTGGGTTCTCCCTAAGTCATCCTTCTAGCTTATTTTCTTAAAATTATTTCCAAATTCAAATAAGATCTAAATATTGAAACCAGGTAAACATGTAATACAGCTTAAATGCTCTAAAATTATGCTACAGGACTGAATAGTAACAACATCCAAATTTGTGATTAAGTCTGAAGTAAATCATGGCTTTGTAATACTTTTGACTTTTCTAAGATACACTAAAGTTTACTAACTTTATTCCTTAATAAGTATGCCATCCTGGGGCCCCTAGGATTCCCGGAAATATTTGTGCACAATAATCCTCTCTAAGTCTGCCCATTGCTGCAGCTTTCTAAGCATGAACAGGTTTGTCTCAGTGGCCTAATTTATTTTTTTAAGTACAGTCCTTCCAATTTTCTATGCATCTTTTAACCCTTTCGCTGTAATCCTGAAACAGTCTCTGGTAGCCGTCATCTGGGGGAAGAACAGTATCTGTTGGAATAATGAGACACACTACTTTATCTATTTACTTTTTTCTTTTTTGAAAGCACATTTTGCCTTTTACTAGTCTACATATTTATGGGTCTCTGAGCACATAAGCCAAATCCAAGTTTTAATTTCCCCAGACAAAATCTGGGAAAGAACATCAGGAGGACTGGTTGGAGATATGACATATTTAGACAATGAGGAGTTGTGTTTAGGGACATCCTGGTGGCACATACAGCATCCTTCCTGTTCCACTGACATTTCTGACTAGGGTACCCGGGATGCTATGATGGACTTGCTCAGGCAGATGGGGACTGAAGAGAAACTGGCAGAGCACGTCAAGGAAGAATTGTCTCTCTTCAGGTTCCCCAGATATGCTTAATTAAATGTTTGTCATGAGCTCTATACAAAAACACTCTGATGCATTTAGCTGTCAAATATTAATATATACTTATTATTAGCCATTCTGCTGAGTACACGGAACCCAGTATAAATGCAATATATTTTGGCCTGAAGAGAGTTCAAAGTATGATAGACATTCTTGCCTGGAAAATAAATAGGTCTCAAATATAGATCTGGGTGTTTTGATTGAAACTGGAAGTATTTTGAGTATCACACAGGAATGAAAACCTTGTAGAACTGCTAAGAACAGAAACTATCTTGTATTTGCTTTCGTGTTCCTAGTTTAACGCAATCCAGCAGACAAGAGAGTTGCTCAGTGTTGATGGGACAAATGTTAGATTGCCTGATGCAGGCTGCTCACCTCATCGCCTCATCTTCAGACTTCTCACCACAATGACGCCTTCCATGGAAGTGGCATTACTTTAAATATGATAATCTTTGTTCATCCATGAACTTCTCCCCAATTGAAAAATATACTTCTTTTATGTGAGCCCATCTGAGCTCCCTGCAGTGTGTGTAGGTGCCCTGCTGAACCCGAGGATCAAGAAGTAGTGATGCAAGCCTGGCCACTAATGTCCCTACTCAGTTATAACTGAGCAGCATTCTCATCTTAGTCTACTGAGCTAAGACTCTTGTTCCAGGAAATAACAGCTTCTTCATTCTCTTACAGCATTCGAGGAATGACAGCCTGGCTGTGTGACAAGCAATGACTTGAGAGTTCCAAAGGGCCATACTGGAGCAACTGCTGCCCACATTACTGAGAAATGCTAGCACCTCTCCTGTGCTTCCTGGCAACACATGATTCTGCTCATTGTGAGACAGATCAGGGATGCAAAATTGGAAGGTCAGATTGCCACGGTTCAAATCAAATTCTTTTGAAATAATACCAAAGACAAGGATGCCAAGGAATATAGAACATTATCTTTTTTCACTAAAGGGGTTAGACCCCCCTTTACCTAGAGGGGCTTTTTCCTTTCTTTGTCATGGGAATTCAAAGCCAAAACCATCTGTTACCCCACACCAAGTTCTCCCTCTCAGGGACTGAAGAATGAGTTACATACTTTCCTCTTCCAAATCCACCACCAATGGGAAAGGCTGTATCTCTGGAAAAAACTATCAAATGTGTAGCTGAGAAGATGGATCAAGAATAAAAGTTTCCAGAACAAATTTTTAATGAACATACCTTTTTCTTGTATATTTGTGCATGTGTGTGTGTGTGTGTGTGTGATTTTTTTAAAACCAGGTTCTCTAAGAAACACAGTAATTTACATGACTGGCAATTGAAAACATAGTAGAGAGGTAATAATATTGAATATCACTGGAAAGACTTTACAAAGACTTTAGAAAGACTTTAGCTTATTCTATCTATTTCATTCTTTGTGTGCTACAATTTGTTGCTGAATACTACAACTTATGCTTTGTTCTCATGAAATATAATCCTCAAAAATCTATGGGAAACATCTAAGAAAGCAAAATATTTTATGTTGAATATACCTGTGCAGGTCCAATTAAATGTTCCAAAATAATTATCCAAATTACTGTTACCATACAATTTATGAAACTTAAGTTTTAATAAAAGTAAAATGATAGAATATTTTATTCAAAAAATTTAAGAAGCTATTTTATTTTCCACTATGGGAAGTATTTTATTTTCGTTTTGGTGCACTGACACATTTTATTTTCTCTGTTCACTATGTTATTTTTAATTCCTTGTTTAGCTTCAGTTTGGTTTTGGTTTTTAGATTTTACCTCTATTTGCACATTCTGTAGCCTAAAGTTAAAAATTGTTTTTTCATTAACAAAGAAGACAAAGAATCTAAAGTGGGAAATAAAATTGAGAGAAAATGCTTACAGTAATATTTAGAGGAGTTTATCTCTTACAAATTAATTTCTGGATGTCACGTACAGTAGGCTTGTATTCTTGAATTGTTTCAATGATACAAAACTATTTTCTCAGAGTAGTGGCTCTTCTTTCTTTTGAAAAATTTCTTCAGAAAAGTGTAACAACATGAACAATTCAAATTTGAATACTCAGTTAGTGGTTACTGAAACTAAAATTGAGCACAGATTTGGTGTATTCTGAAAAGTAACTTACTCCAAACTTAAAATCTCTTGCTGTCTCTTTAGAGATGTGTTAAAGAAATTTTAAAGAGTAAAACAAGACAAACAAATATAATCTTGAATTTCTGCAAACCATGCAGTACAGAAATTCCAATAATCCACTTCCTCTATGTTTACATCAATGAAATATGGCAATTTCATGGATTTTCCCAATAGTTCTACATGAACATGAGCTAGATACGTGAACAAGAGCTAAAGATAAAATTCAGATTTCTGCCCAAATTGCCAAGCTTTCACTTGCTTATTTTCTTTTTGTTAATTATGTAGCACTGAAAACTCAAGTGCATACCACCTGAGCAATGCACTGGGGAATATTTCTAGATTTTATAGCATAATGTAATCTTTAAATTTTATATGACAGTATTTGATTCATGACATAATATTTGAATATTTGACATAATTAAGTAGTCAACAAAAATATCCCCCAAGTCATTAACTAAGACACATTCCATGTAGTTTATAATCATTTTATAGGTAAAAAAAATACTAATTCTGTTGCAAAGAAGAGCAATTGATAATCTAAATTCAGCTAATGCTTTCTGAAACAATTATAGTGTCTTTAGAAATTTTAAAGGTCATCTATATTTAAAGAGCAATTATCAAAACATATTCTATACAGAGGAAAATGAAACTAAACCTGAAAAGACAGGAAGCCTAAGGTCAAGATCCAAATTACAGATTCTATAGCAAACCATAACTTGTCCATGACCTGCTAGTGAATTCAAGAACATGAGTATGGATTAGGAGAGCAAGTTAATGTACTAGAATGGTAAATTTGCAATAATTACTTTAGTGTTAGGAACTATGCCAGTCATTCTGTGTCTAAAACCAATAGGACATAGTTATAACTTATATATATATATATATATATATATATATATATATATATTATATCTGCAAGTATCATTATGTTTTATTATTGTATGAGTCAAAACTGAATTAAAATATGTCTCTCGAGGATATAAAATCTTCCCCTATAAATTAAACAAGTTGAAGGAATGATTCCCTTGGCCTTATTAGACATAATGATAGCCAGGCATTAAGTACACTGGAAACTTCTAGAAGTTTTACATTTGTAATATATACATAAATGTTTGTTGTTTACAAGGCTATAATTTAAAAAAGAAAAAAAAACATTTCATGCATTTGTGTAAAGATTACTGTCTTATAATTTTAAGTAGAAACATACAATAAAAATAACCAGTTTTATTTTTTTCCCTAATTCTCAACTGCATTTTTCTAAACATCAACTTGCCCCTTTCCATCTTACATTTTTAAAAAATATAACCTGATTTCCTCCCTGTTTCTCCTCCTCAATCACCAATTTCTTTCTGGCTTGTCTTGTGTTGTATTGGCTGGACCCATCTTTGTTCAGTTTAGCGCTGTTATTCTTAGGGATGGCCAAATCTGTAGCTGAACACCATGGGTAGCTGAGGAACTTTGTGTCTACCCTTTCAGAGAATGAAACCCTAAAACCAGTGTACATCCTTAAACAAGGACCGGCAAAATGTGTTTTTAAAATGATTGCTTCTTAAAGTTGCATCTCAGGCTTCTGTATTTTATAATCTATGGTTGTTATAATCCATTGTTACACAGTATTAAAGGATCTCCTTCTAGGGTGTTCCAAGAAGCAAGTAAGTAGTATTATTTACTTATTTATTTAATGAGGATAAAGAATTACAGGTTGATTTTTCTATTACTCTAATCCATGTAGCAACTTGAGCAATGAATAAGATTTCTCTGTTAACAATGACACTTTATTCCATTTGACTAATGCAGATGTGGCCTCAGCTCATGCATTATTCAGTGAAGTGCTGAAAGCTTCTGCCCAAGAATTTCCTCTCCAAAATGACTTTGATAGATAACACTTTTTTCCCATATGCATAAACTATATAAACTTTCAATTTTTAGAATAGAAAATATAAGACTGTTTTCCAAATGCACTGACTTTAAAACATTTAAAATAAAGCTAAAATTTAAAACTTAAAGTTCTCCTTTAACTTTGCTCTGCACTCTGTGCTTATTTTCAAAGAAATTCTTCCTTAACAACAATCCAGATTTCAAAATGTATTGTCTCTACTGAACAACCTAAGCAAAATTTTAAATTAAACCTGCTCAAAACGGCCAATATTATATTTAGTAGTGATCCTTAAGGTTTCTAAAATATTTAAAGATTGTAAGATAAAAATAATTTTATTGACTGATCTCACTTTTTAAGACTCTATCAAATGTTTAATTAAGTTATTGATTTCTGCGAGGCTTTATAATGGATATTGCAAAGGAAACATAAGTGAAACTTCAGAGAGTTCTCTATTGTCATTAATATGTGATTATGTTAGTGAAATCTGGCTTCCATTAAGTGAAAACTATACTCATGAGATACCTTTTCACATAGTCACAAAAAGTCAAAACACATAAACTAAATCACTTTTATTTAGTTTGTTGAAACCTAAGCCAAGAAATTATATTTATAAAAAAATAAACTACAGGTTATATTGTTAACTTAAATGTGTAGGTCTTCAAACTAATAAATCCTGAGCAGTTGGTAAGGTGGACAAAAAAGGCATTTACTATCCTATCAAGGGATCCATAAAGAAACACAGAGATATCCGAATTATCAAAAATCAACAATCCTTCTTGAAGTAACCTTTTCCTTCAGGCAATTCCAGGGTGAATCCTTATTTAAAAAGACATTTAATTTATAGCTCATTGGAGGAAATAATGCATTAAAGTAGCAGGCTAAACACCTGTCTGCAAACACACCCTGAATAACATCCTGGTCTTAAACAGAATTTTTAAAGAAAGGATGACTTCTCAATCCACTGCTTAGAAACAGTCCTAGATGGATTCTTAAGAATTACGATAAACTTCTGGGACATGTAATAAGCTTGGTAGTTCATGTTAATTTTGACTAAACATGTGAGTGTCCTTTCTATTTATACTTGTTCGTACTTCTTTCTAAGGAAGAGCAACCACACTAAAGTGAAAATCATTTCAAATTGACTTCCACCATTTTTGGGAGGTCTCAAGAGGGCAGAAATTACCAATGTGCAAGGGTTTCCTTAACCTGAGAGAAAATGTCATGGTTGATATTCTCCTCTAATCAAATAAATTCATGGCAAATTTTTCCTTGACCTTGTGATACTGTATCATACAGCAAATTGAATTGGAATTAAAGGACATTGAAGTCTAAATAGCTAGAAAAGCCACAGGTTTAATACTGGGATATAGTCAATTCAATGAGCATTAACCCCTTTTATGTGGTTGTATTGTACAACTGCCTGACAGAAGATCTTTAGGGAATAATGGTCACAAAATAGTTGCAGTATGTATTATAGTGATTTTTACCTGATGTTCCTTAACTGGTTGTGGTGAATTTAGATAGGTCTATTTATTCTGAAAAGGTATGGCTACAATCTAATGGAAAATGCTGAGTTGTTTTCTTGCTTACTAGAAACACAGCTAAAGAAACTAGCTGGTTATTTTACAACAGTGAATCCATTGACTTTAAGTTGTTTATCAAATGCCTATATTAGTAGAATATTAGATACTCCACATTCCTAATATCAATAGGTTTTAGATTATTTTGAGTATCCTTTAGAAACCAGATATATGAAGAGGGTACTGGACATCTATAGTAATAATAATAAAGCAAAAATAACTTCAATAAACACATAGAGTTTTTCTAGGTATTAAGCATTGCACTTGACATATCCTACCCAAAAAAATCATCTCAATAATCCTATGCAAACAACGCCGTTGCTATTGTTCCTATTTTATGTATGAGAAAAAAAAATTCAAGTTCAGGGAGCCTGAACAACATGCCCTAATTTGCAAAGACAGGAAGTGATAAAGCCAAGTGGGAATCCACATTTATTATACAGGAATATTCCACAAATAGCAGCTCTATACACATCAAACTGTGACTATGATGAGATATAAAGGAAGACAAATTATTTCAGATTGAAGAAGAAAAAGAGGAATAGTGGCTCCTATAGTTTTTTAAATGTTCCCAAAAGCCACACGTATGGAAGACTTACTTGGTCACCAGCCTGTGGTGGTACTGGGAGGTCATGGACCCTGTTAGATGTGGACCAGGTTCAAGGAAGCTGTGGCCCTAAGGGTGTGCACGTGAAGGGAACATTAGGGCGCAGGTCCTTTGCTCTCTCTCTCTCTCTGCATCCTGGCCATCATGAGCTCAAAAGACTTTTCCATGATGATGTTCTGCAATGCCACAAGCTGATTACAAGCTGCTATCTCTGGAACCATGAGCCAAAGAAACCTTTTCTCCTTTTCTGTTGGTTCTCTCAGGTACTTTGCCACACTAAGTAAACCTGACTAAGGCAGGGACCATTTAGGATGAAGAGTGCTCAGTAGAATCCTGCACCAAGAAACATTAACTATAAAAAGTATCACTGGGTTTATGGGAGAAATTTGTGTAAAATCTATAAATTTGATGATATCATTTAAGCAGTGTTAAATTATTTGATTCTCCAATGAATGTTTGATTCCTCTGAGATTCCATAGGCTGAAGTTGTGACCCTAAGTGAGATGGGGTATTGGGATGGGAAGCTTCTGAGAGGTGATGAGATTTAAATGAAGTCCCAAGAGTAGCCGCTATATGGAGCAGTGAGTACCCTTACCAAAGGGAGCACAGAAAACTTCCTTGCTACTATACCGCGGGAAGACACTGTCTGCTAAATCCCAGGAAGTGGCTCTCCCCACGCACTAAGTCTGCTGGCCCCTTTGTCTTGGACTTGCCAGTCTCAAGAAGATGGGAAATAAAATTCCACTTATAAACTACCGGGTTATGGTAATTTGCTATAGCGATTGGAATGGACTATGACACCGATGATTTTTATAATAGTATTGTAATTATTTAGTTGAATGCCCTTGCTCTTTAATAATGGTAACACATTTAGTATTAAAAGACATGTCATCCTCAGCTAAGATGCCCACACAAAGGCATGCACGGGAGGAGACAGAACAAAACCACAGAGTGAACATGGCAAAGCTCCAAAGAAAACGCGGCAATGATTGGCAAGCCTGAGGAAGACGTACACTTCTCACTTTGTTCAATAAATTAAATTATATGATATTTATTCAGAAGGGCTAGACAAGCATGGGCCAATAAAAATGTACAGAACTGCATCAAGTTAAATTTTGTTTCTTAAAAAAGAAACAATCAACAAAGTTCAAAGGCAATGTACAGAATGGGAGAAAGTCTAGACCAGGTACTCTTTTGACAGAAGACTCATATCTAAAACAAGTTTAAATAATTTCAACACCCGAAAAACCAAACAGCTTGATCAGTAAATGGGCAAATGAATGAAGCAGAGACTTATCAAAACAAGTAAAAAATCTAGCAAGTATATGGAAAAAAAAATGTTCAGTATCTTTAGCTATGGGGGATCCACAAACTATATGGAGATTCTCTTTTAGCCCAATCAGAACGACTATCATCAGGAATACAAAATTCAATAAATGTTGGCACAACTGCAGGGAGAAAAGGAAACCTTATATCCTGTTGATGGGAGTGTAAATTAGTGTGCCACTTATGGACATGAGGATAGAGTTTCCCTCAAGAAAACTAAAAACAGAACTGCCATTTGCCACAGCTTTACTACTCCTTAGTCTGTGACCAAAGAATTAAAGCCAATATGCAATAAGCCCAAGGTACTGCAGATGAGTGAGGTAGGGATACTTGCATACTTGTGTATTTTTTTGTGGCACAATGCACAACAGCTGAGATATGGGAACAGCCTAGGTGCCCATGGACTTTTGAGGAGGTAAAAATTGTGGTGCGTGTGAAGAGCAGAGTATTATTCAGCTATCAACAAGAATGAAACCATGTCATTTGGAGGAGAATGGATGGGACTGGAGATCACCAAGGTAAGCTAAATAAGCCAGGCTCACTAAGACTAGCATACGTGTTTTACCTAAAATATGGAATCTAAAAAGACAGGGAGAGAGAGGGAAAGAGAGAGAGACAGAGAGAGATTCAGAGAGAGACAGAGAAAGACAGAGAAAAACAGAGAAAGACGGAGACAGAGAGAGGACATGGGAATAGAAGGAGAATTATTAGACTCAAGGAAGTGAACAAAGGGGAGGGGAGAGGAGGATGTGAGTGATTGTACTGAGGGGTTAGTTGTGATAAAAATATATAATATGCATGTGTGAAAATGGCACAGTGCAAACAAATATTTTGTAAAATGTATAAGCATGAATACGAATATTTTAAATACTGGCTTATCCATTGCTTTAATGCAGTATTTTAAAAACAGTTTTTGTTAGACCATGTTTGCAGCACATAGTTTTGCACCCTCATGTGGAGAAGGAATATGTATATAGCACATCTCAATCCCCCTGTTCATTCTTTTTCCCTCCTACCCACCTCCCTCCTTCTCCTGATAGAAAGATCTGTCTCTCTGCTTTAATGTATACTTTATTTTCTCTTGATTAATAATTTGAGTTTCTCACACAAAAGAAACCCACCAGGCACATTTGGGCTTGTGTGTCTGATTTATTTCACACATTATGGTCTCTAGCTGCATCTCTTTTCCAACACATGACTTAAGCTTCTCTTTATGGCGGAGTAGTATTCCACTACGCATAAATGCCACATTTTTGTTATCCATTTACCTGCTGATGGACATCTAGGCTGCTTCCAAGATTTAGCTATCATGAAATGTGTTGCTATAAGTGCAGGTAAGTGTGTATCACTCTCATGTGTCTTTAACTTTTTTGAAAAGATACCTAGAAGGGGAATAGCTGGGTCAGGTGGAATTTCTGCTTCAGCTTTGGAGTAATCTCCATCCTGATTTCCACTGTGGCTGTACTAGCTCACATTCCCACCAAGAGTATTTCTTTCCACAGCCTCTCCAATATTTCCTATTATTTGAGTTATTGATGATGGGCATTCTTTCTGGGGTAAGATGGAATCTCAGTGTTATTTTGATTTGTATTTCTTTAAAGGCCAGTGATTTCAATATATTTTACTGTTATAAATTCACACAGCGAGCTGTGCCACGGATTGATTCCTACTTGAAAACCACTAACAAAAGAAGAACATTAATGGGCCAGTTACACAAAGAGGTTCTCCTTCAAGCTCTTATCTCAGGCAGTATCACCCCTCGATCTATGCATTTAAAATAGAGAATTTCAAACACCTTTGCTTTTCTCAGGATATTTGGTAGAGTACTTTTAGTCTATTGTCTAAGTATCAAGAAACAGATTTTTTTCCCATTTGAGATAGGTTTTCATTATGTGTTTCAAACTGGCTTTGACTTTATTCTGTAGTCCACAGTAACTTTGCACTCATGACCATCCTCCTGCCTCAGCCTCCTGCGTGCTGGAATTAAAGGCACGTGCCTGTATGCCTGGCAACCTTCTCCATTTGCATTTAACTAGAGACATACCTGTTTAATAAGGTGTTCCCCGGAAATAGCAAGTTGATGTGAAGATTAATAACTTTGTGAAAGTGATGCTTTTCTTATCCGTTCAACTTTGAACTCCAGTGGGAGGCACCCAAGCTGGCCCCGCAGTTGTGCAACACCGCAGATTTGAGATAAATCCTAATCATCTTCGGTCCCAGCTGATGAGCTGTATGACTACAGAAGGTGACTTAGTATTTGAATATCCATGTCTTCATCTATGTACGGGAGTAATGATTATCTACATTGTGCTGCTGAGCAAGTCAGGATTGATAACTCTGTGCAACAATTGGCACATTTTTAAAAAGGACAATGTCTCCATTTTTAAAAGTTTGATTTTCGGGTGTAACTTACAGTTAGAAGAGAGCTAGGAATTGTGGTGTGCTATTTCATAGTAAAGTGAACATAGATAATAATAATGATCTGCATATTTCAAAAACTAAAAGGAATGATTTTGGTAGTTTTCACTGTAAAGAAATTATATCTGAGAAGATAAATATATTAACTTGACTCAACCATTACACAATATATGCATGAATCAAATCATGTCATAGTACTCTAATGATATATATAATTTTATGTTTTTCTATTCATCAAAAATAAATTAAAAGAAAATAAAAGTTACATTTGATTCCATTTTTATCTAACAATTTAAATAAAATTTAATAAATAATTATGAACATAAGAAACAGAATATATTCAGATATTTCTAATAAAAACTTTGTGATTAATGATAAGAATATGCAAATTTATTCTCCAAATTTTCTAGGTATCATTTTCATGTGTGTATATACCTCACAGACAAAATTCCAAAGGGTAAAAAATTTACTTACATACATTCTAATGAAAGTTGGAAGATGAATTTCGATAGACTACATATGATAGGAAAAAATCTTCAGTACTTCATAGCTTGGCTGGATCTCACCTCTAGACCTATTAAATCATTAGTACCACTTAGCATTCTTCATACTTAGACATGATATAAGACAACATTTTACGGAAATAAAATATCACAAAAGTATTCTTCTAACCATGTAAAGAAATATATGTAGAATTCACGTTATGATAAAAAAGTAGATTTAAATTAATGGAACACCAAAATTCTTTTCTTTAACATTGGTAGACATGATTGTCTTAGCTTCCAATTAAGGCATCATTGGACACAATCAAATCTTTTGGCAGTCTGAATATTAACTATGATTTTATAATCATTTTATTCTTTATTACCTTGTTTCCAAGTTATTCAGAGACATAAAACTTACAGGCAGTAGCTATCATTCAAATAAAAATACACATTCAGAACGTAGGTAGACATTACGGATTGTATCTTTTAGTAGACATTTCAATTTTTATTTTGTTGTGGAAGGAATTCAAATGTTTGTTTTGATATATTGTTCCCAGGGATGCACATTGCCTAGTTTTAAGTGGTTTTTCAAATGTCAGATGATTCTTTTTAATATTTTGGATTTATGTTTATTTTATTCTTCATTCAAGAGCACTTCTGCTTGTTTCAGTAAGAAGCCCCAGAGGCCCATGACCACTGTCCCCACACAGCAGCAACCAAAAATGTCCTCACACATTGCCACAGGTCCTTTGGAAGGTTTAAGGAGCACTCAAAGTTGTTTCCATTAGAGAACCAGTGTTAAAACCAATTCTGGCAGCTCAGTTCCCACAGGAATGAAACGGCCAGCGAGATAAAAGGAGGGACATCCAGGATTACTTGGGAAGCTTCCCAGAAAAGACACATGAAGGTTTCCTTTCTGTGTGGGCTGCTGTCCCATGAGTACACGGGGCAATGGCGGGCTTCACAGTGTTCTGTAAGAAAAGTCTAAATAATCTCAGAACTGCCAACTTCCAGTTTTACTTCAGCGAGCAGCTACTCTAACTTTACTCTACCAATCATGGTGTTCACTCACACGTCTTATAAAGATGCCAGGTGTCTTCCCTTTATTCTACCAGAGAACACTGCATTTTCCTGACCCCAGTTATCTGAAAGTGAGAGTATTCGTGTAACTTTCTTTGCTCCATGTAACGTGTGCTGCTTAAGTGTTACTAAATACCCCGTGACTGATACATCTACCTTAAATCACTTGCCAAATAAATAACTATCTTTTGGCCATTTGTGTTTGAATATTTTAATTTCCTTTCAGATGTAAAAGTTGATACTAAAAGCTGTAATATGTTCGGTGATTTTCTTTCTTGATTTTCTAAAGAAATATAAATCATACACCCAAAATTGGGGTAAAGTGTATTGGTTTAGAAAAATACACATTTCTACATATAACTGTTCTCTAAACCTTTTCATGTTACATAGATGTACTCAGAAACACAAATGCCCACATTTTCCTTCCTGTCTAATGAACAGAAACTTCATAGAATAAACTAGCCTTGGATTTGTTATATGCAACCAGAATCCTCATATGTCTATTTAAATTGTTACTTGGGCTTAAGTAATTTGCTTGGGTGTAAGATTTACGGTTACTATAAATGCATAGGCACAAGATCTCTAGGGGTATATTTAAGCTTGATATAACTGAATCATTAATTCAGTCACCCAATAGTTCATCGATCAGATGCTAAATGCCAACTAAATATTAGGCACTTTAGATTATTTTCACACACACTGTCCTGCTGGACTAGGTTCCAGCATGAATTCTTCCTCGCATGGGAAGAAAAATTTTCTGCCACTCTATGATGTGTTTACTGCTAGAACATCTTATGATATATAATTAACAATGGTAACAATGAAAGTAAATGCCACCACCAGTAAGCTTTGAGCTCTGCTTGAATTTAAATCAGGGTGTTGTCCCTTATAAGCTGATAAGCAAATTACTTAACCTTTCTGAACTACAATGACATCATTCTAAGATACCTGTGCCACAAATTTACATCACGTACACTAAGCACCTGGCCCAAAGCTTAGTATAAAATTGGACTTAATCAAGGTCCTTATTTCCTGTCTTTGTGACTCTTGGAAATCAGATTTCAACTTTCTAGCACTTCTTACTGGTTTGTAAACTGAAGAATAATTTTTATGTAGTTAAATATGAATCAGTAAAAGGTAAATATGAGTTGAAAATTAAGGAAGGCTTCCCTGTATTTCATGTTTATCATTGCATTTTTCTTACATGCTGTTATCTGATTTTTTTCCTTGAAACATTAATATGAATGCAATGTATAATACAATGGAATGCAATGGAATAATACAAAAGTAGAAAATCTTTAATCTCACATGTCACAAGAAAGCAATTTACAGCATAGGAAAAATATTTTCAGAATATTAAAATCCGTGTTATAGTGCCACAAGGATTAAGTGAGATTATACATACAAAGCAGTGCAGTACTGGGCAAAAAGTAGACATTAAATAAATGATAGCTTATGTTTTTTCTGCCACAAGCAACTCAAAATAAATGCCATAGCAAAGACTATTTCTGTTAAAAAGGAACTATAGATACAAAAATTAGTAATCTACATACATCACAAGTTATGCTTTACTAATATGCTCACATTATTAAAAATAGAGGCTAATGTCTTACAAGATTCTGACCACACACAGCCAGAAGTGAGCGGCAGAGGGAGGAAAGGAAAGAGAATCTGTAAGAAAAGAGGCTGTTGAGTAAAAGTGATGGAACAGCTGCAGTGACAGTGTGGAGAAGAGCCAGCAACAATTCTCCTGATGGCAGTTCATCTTAGTGTGACTAAATCTCTTGTAAGAGCGCATTTGCACTTCACAGTAAGGAAGCCAACGTGGATTAAGATTTCAAGCCTTAAATATCACTTGGCTTAATATATGCAACCCCAGTACTCCAGGTTTTCAGCTCTCTAAAGTAATTAAACATAATTGCAGGCAGTGGAAAAATAAAAGGAGCGGTAACACTTTTAAAACCATGGATATTGGCTTATTGATATATTTAAGTATACACATTGTGCGTTATATTTGTAAAACATCACAAACATACATGCACACACAAATATTTCCAGCTTATATGTATGTAGATAGATAACTGTTTAACATCATGCACACACGTAATTTCTATAAAACATGCTGGAATTATATGTCACAGTCTCAATTCTTTCTAGAAAAAGCAATATTTATGTGTTTTTCTACAAACCAATATGCATCTGATGTTTCTCATTATTCTAACCTATTTGAGACTTAGGCCATTGTGTTTTCTGTGCATCATTCAGCACTTGCACACCTATATGCTTTTATTTGCACACCTATATACTTTCAAAATGAACATTGCACTTTAATGTAGGATAGGAAAGAATGTTCTGTTTGATGACTTCACAATATATTTTCCACAAAATGTGAACATCCCAATACAGAACAGCAGTAAAATACATTTTCATCCCAACTTGACTAGGTACTAAGCTCTGTAACTGCACTTGAGAAAGATAAATAAATAAACATCTGTATTAGTCAAGTTTGCATGTTTCTCTTTATGTGCTCTGCTGTCATTTTACTCTAGTATTTGGAACAAAGAGATGCTAATTATCACACCAATGGCATTTTAAAAATAATTTTTTATTAATCCATGTTTTTAAGCATTTTATGGAAAAAATAAAACAGAATTTCATAACAGAATAATAGAATAATAACAATAGTTAATGCATTACATGTTGTTATCTTTAAAGTAGTTGATGATGATACAAGATATGGGCATAAAAATTTCTCCAATGGACATTGGCACAAACCTTCCTTTCTGGCGAATTAACAGACGCTAATAGTATAACTGACTTACATGTTTTGCTTTCTCCTTTCTCCCATCTCCTTTCACCCATCCTAGTTCCTTTTTCCTTTTGAACAGTTTCTTTTCATTTCACAATATCTACTGCACATTTTAGAACTTACTCTTTCAATTTGCATTTTCTCTTCCTGTAGATTTAGTGTTTCTGCTTTAATATTTAGATCTTTGATGCATTTTGACTTTAATTTAGTGCACGGTGATAGACATGGGTCTTATTTTTGTCTTTGGCATGTAGAGAGCCAGTTTTTCCAGCATCACTTATTAAAGAGGTTGTCTTTCTTCTAGTGAATATGGTTATCCCCTTTTAAGAGATAAGGTGGCAGAGTGTGTTTATAGTTGTGTTGGCATCTGTTCCACTGATCCTCAGATCTGTTTTATTGCTAGTACCATACTGATTTCACCCCACTAGCTTTGTAGTATGATGTCAAGTCAGGTATTGTGATGCCTCCTGCTTTGCCTTTGTTGCCCAGAATTCCCTTTGCTACCAAGAATTGCCTTCACTAGTCTATGTCTCTTCTGGTTCCAGATACACTTTATGAATGTTTTCTCTACTTCTATGAGGTAGGCTAATGTTATTTTGATGGAGCTAGCATTAAATTTGTGTAACAATTTTGGGAGAATGGTCATTTTCACTATGTTGGTTCTTCCTATCCATGAGCAAGGGATATCTTCCCATTTTCTGAATTTTCTCTTCAATTTCTTTTTTCAGAGTACTTTAATTTTCAATGTCTAAATATTTTACTTCTTTTGTTAGATTGATTCCTAAGTATTTCATTTTTCTGGTGTTATTGGTAATAGTGTTCCCCTAATTTCTCTCTCAGTGAGTAGTTGTTTATATACAGGAATGTTATTGATTTTTGAGTGTTGACTTTGTATGCAGCTACATTACTAATATTTTTATTAAATCTAGAAGTCTTTTGGCACAGTTATTGGGATCTTCTATGTAGAGTATCATGTCATCTGCTAATAATGATAATTTAACTTGTTCCTTTCCTATACATATTCCTTTTATTTCACTCTTGTCTAATTGCTTTGGCTAACATTTCCAGAACTATATTGAATGGGAGTCATGATAGTGGACATCCTTGTCTTGTTTCTGATTTTAGAGTGACAGCTTTCAGTTTTTGACCATATAGCATGATGTTGGCTGTTGGTTTGTCATAGATGGCTTTTATCAGATTGATATAAAGACTATCTATGCCAATTTTCTGAAGGATTTTTAATCATGGACAAGTGTTCGACCATGCCAAATGCTTTTTCTGCATCGAAGGAGATGGTTGTGTGACTTTTTTGTCTTTGGCTCTGTTGACATGAAGTATTATATTTATTGATTTGCATATTTTAAATCATCCCTACATTACTGGGATGAATCTCATTTGCTTATGGTATATAATCTTCTTGATGACTTGATGCATTCTGTTTGGTAATATCATATTGTGGATTTTTGACACTATGTTCATTAGGAAGTTGGCCTATAGCTCTCTTTTTTAGTTGGGCCTTTCTGTGACTTTGTTGTCAGATAATACTTGCTTCCCAGGATGAATTAAGGAGCATTATTTCTTTTAAATTTCATTAAAGAATTCAAAGAGTGATAGTATTAAATCTTCTCTAAATTTCTTGTAGAATTCAGGTGAATCCATCAGGACTTAGGCTTTTCTTTGTTGATAAATTTTTAGTTACATTTTCAATTTTATTGATTGATATTGGGTTATTCAGAATTTTTATATCTTCTCGATTCAGCTTTGGTAATTCATATGTATCTAGGAATCTGTCCATTTCTTCTGGTTTTTCATTCTGTGAGAGCAAAGATTTTCAAAGTAGGTACTGACAATCTTCTGAATTTCTATAGGATCTGTAGTGATTTCACCCTTTTCATTCCTCAGTGCCTGAAATTGAGTCTTTATTTCCTTTTTTTATAAGACTGGATAAGGGTTTATCAATTTGGCTTAATTTTTCAAAGAACCAACTGTTCAATTCAATAATTCTTTGTATTATTTTCTTAGTCTCGACTGCATTAATTACTACTGCAATCTGTATAATTTCCTCCCTTCTGTGGGCTTTGGGCTTGGCTTGCTCTCCATTTTGCTAGTTCATGTTTACAGTACATGGTGCTTACAGCCTGTGTGGAAGGTTGGCACACTCACATGACACATTTTAACTCCTTTTTTCACCCCTTTTCCCTCACTCTCCTCCCATCTCCGCCCATCTCTTGATACCCTGCCTGTTATTTTTTTGTATATATTTGCAGTATGTAACATTTACATTACTTGTGTGGGGTTGGTACATGAACAGGACACATCTTAATTTCTGATGTAATTTTTATTTTTACTCAAATGTTAAAAAAGTGAATATGAAAAATAACCCTGCCTGACTCCTTAGTGACTTGCTTTAATTCAACAATGCACAAAACATTTACACTGAAATTGTCTCTTCCTGCTCCTAAAATGCTTCAATGGTTACCCATGGAAGATAAAACCTGGTCTCCCTCCCATTACTGAGCATAATGCTTTTTAAATAATTTTTCTGATTTATCTCAAACATAATTTAGAAAAATCAAGTTCTATCCCTACATATTATGAGTTTTTGCTATATTTCAAAGTGATGTAAAAACATGTAATTTCTGATGTATTTTACATAAGTATTTCACATATTTTTGTCAATGACTAGAATTAAAAACATGATTTTGACTTTTTGAAACACATGCCTGAGTCTACCAGTTTTTAACACTAGCTTTTCTCAGCGAGACAGAGAACTTCTGTTCTAAAAATGAGATATGATTTATTTAAAATATACACACACATTTTAAAAAGTTGGATAGATAGGGAAGGAGGGAGACTGATATATAGACAGATGCCAGATACACATCTTGGCTTGAGTGTTTCATAGGATAAGAGAAAACTAACCATCTTTGGTGTTTATTGATCTGCTCTTCCAGAACTATTCCTCTTGGGCTTCACGTTGACTAGCAGGTGTGCTTTTTGCAAGATAGGAAAAAGACAACTACAGGAGCTTGGGGAAGGAGAACCAATGGAGCGTGGGTGCATTCTCAGTGGGACTGATTAGAGAAAAGAATAAATACGGAAGTGGAGAATCAGGAAACCAGTTCGGTTGCTGACTCACATCTTGGAATATCAACATGGTCACCTCCAGGGGAAGAGCAACCATCAGAAAGCTACTGATCTAGGGCTTGAGTGGTCTCACCAACTGCTCCTTTCTCCCCATAAACTGCCCTCTTTGGCTGGTCTACTGTACCAAGAGCTGCAGTGATGTTCCTGCCAAAGCCTTATAAAATCATAGGTGGGGCTTTTTCAAGGGTGGTTGAATCTAGAGTGTGTAATGCTGGGATTAAAGGTGTGTGATTACTAAATCAGTGCTTTGATTAGCTTGTGTCACCCTAATCCTGGTAGCCTAGACACAGTATAAGGGACAGAATGAGGCTTATCTTCTGCCTTGCTTGCTTGCTCTTACTCTCTTCTGCTTGCCACGAACTGTCTGTCCTCTGTGACCTCCCTCTGCCACACCACCCTGCCTTGGAGTTGGCTGATTATGGACTGAAACTTCTACCTACTGTGAGATAAATCTTTTTCCTCAACCAAGGATATAGCTCAGTGGCAAAGCACCTGCCTGGCAAGCACAAAGTCCTCAGTTTGATTTGTGGTAGCAATAAATAATTAAACAAACAAACCTCTCCCCCTTTAACTCTGGTGTCATATTTTTACTCAGCAATGAGAGAAAAGTAACTAAGACACTCAGGGTCTGGATGCTATTGGTTAAATAAATCAGTGAAAATCCCTCAAACCACAAAAAGTGAAAAAGAAGTAGGAATTAACTCTTCACTGACTCTGAGCAGAAAGTTGTCCACTTCCTTACTACTTTCAATGCATAAAACAACCCCACTTTTATTCTACACAGAGTTTAAAATAACACATGCTAGATACATTATAATATACAACAAATCTTGAAATGTAAAATCAGTTTGTAACTGCTTTATAGAGTTCACTATGCACAAGTATTCAGCTCTCATCTATTCAACATACTGAAATGCTACAATATTGAAAGAATAAGAATTTGGTTAACAGAAAACATAACAGAAATAAAAGCAGAAGAGACTGAAATTATGAGATAAGAGAAAAACCATAAAAAAACAGGTAAACAAAAAGTCCCTGGCAAGGACAAATAGAAATATCTAGAGGATATTTAAAATCCATCAACAGGAATAAAAAAATAGTTTAATGTTATTAATATTTTACATAGAAGTATAAATAGTACATAGTCCAACTAAAACCATCATTAAAATGTAAATTAGGGGAAAAGGAAGGTTTAAGCCACCAATAATAAATATACTAATATGATTTGAATAAACTTATTAGCCCCATGGAAAAATGACTGAAGTACTTAACTATCAAGAGTTAAGAACATTAGAAACTTATTGATAATGGTAATAAATTTCTACAAACTTAGTATTATGCCTGTTACAACACCTGAATGGTGTAGGAACTTTTATTACTTTTCATGAATGTGGAAAGTGAGGCAAAGCATATGGTGATTTTTACTCAGATTTTATATTTCAGATTTCTCATGTTAATCCGTTTATAAAAGTGACTTCTTGGGCCGGGAATTTAGCTCAGCGGCATAAGCACCTGCCTTACAAGCATGCATGATGAGTTCGATCCCCAGTACCAAAATAAATAAATAAATTAATTAATTAAATAAACAAGGATTTCTTGTGATTTCAACTTATAAAGATACACAACTGAGTCTGCTGAAACAGCTCTAGATAGGGGATTGAGCTGTGCCTTCCCTTTCTCTGACTTAAACCAACTGCCCTCTCTGGGGCCATGCAGCAGCCCACAACTGCCACAAAGAAACAGTAAATATGTTTCAGAAATATATGAAGGATGGAGAGAGCAAAATAAGACAATAACGCTCAATATAGAAGTTTCTTGACCAATTAAATAATTAGTATCTGTCCCTTGGCAGGTATTTATTACCCTAATGCACCATGTCAGTAGAATTTCCAAATTAAACCACTATATTCAAAGTTATTTCACTTCCAAATGGCTTTGCAACTACTTTCCCCCAGATTGACTTTGTGGAAATGAAATACCTTCTGAAGTGGAATTCTCATTTCTGAGCTGTACAGAATGTCTTTAGGTTTAGAAAGCAAAAATAATGGGTTTACAGTACCTAAGTGAAGAAACGGAATCTCTCTGACATAAAGCTAATACCTACTTGAAGCGAACCATATCTTTCCTGATGTGCATTTGCCTGTTTAGCTATGATTTTATTGTGTATAGCAAAGATTTTCTATAATTTTTTTTGCTACAACGGTGACTTTATGTAGCCAAGTCAGTGTTTGTGTATACATAATGTTCTATAAAAGTTTATAAATTTCATATACATCATTTACTATTTTTACTTATATAGATATCCATATATAGACCACACATATTTTTCTGTGAGCAACAAAAATTCAGATACTTCAGTCCTATAAATTACTAGTTTTCTAAGAATTCGGGTATTTTGCAGTGCATTTTTGTGGTGTTTTGGAGAAATGTAGTATAGTAAGGCATAAAAATTGCTAAAAAGTTCAAGATCGTGGCCTATCACTACTTGTTACATGAATTCAAGTATATCACTTATTCTTTTCCCTATGTTGCCTCGTCTCAAAAATGTTATTAAATAGACAGTAGGTCCTACTTAGGAATGCTAGCAAAAGAGAAAAATACAAACTTTGTTATGAATCACAAATAACATTGTGCAAAAAGGCAAAAATATCAGTAACAATGCGGGTGAACTTTCCTGTTAACCATGTCCCATTGGCTGCCTCCTCTTTCAGATACAAGTTCAGCTACTTTTCTCAATGAAGGAGATAGAGCTAATTCCTTTCTACATGCAGGAAAATGAATGAGGAACCAGGCAATTTTCATCAAATGACATGTGGAGCTGAGATTCAAATGTGTAAAATATTTGTAATCAAGTCTTTAAGTCATTTATTATTAACCATGATATAAAGTATCTATTTAAGTTGAAAACCATCCAGTATCATTGAATGAATCTCATATTTTTCTGCTACATCTCACAGCATCATAACATTTTACTTGTTTATGTGTGTGATACATATTTGTCAGTTATGTTTTCCAAAGTGCAACATTCCAGGTAAACTCATGAAAAAGAAGCCAAGTAAACATAAAAATCAATAAAATAGGAAAATAAGGAAAACTTTATGGAAATTATTGTGTATAGATGTAAAATACCTAATATACACTTTAAATTTCACATTTACATTATCTTTGTGATTGTCTCACCAAAATATGTTTCAACTAGTTACATCAAATCTCTGTCCCAGAAGCAAGCAGATGGCATGCTCATGGGAGGTGACTCACAGTGTTTAATAACAGTGCTATTTATAAGCCTTTGATAAATTAAGAGGAAGACAAGGAATAATAAGGTAAGTCTTAGAATTAGCTACACCTGTAAGCTACCACTAAACTAAGGACTAAAGCAGCAAAAAAAGGAAACACTGAGACCCTCAAATTGAGCTAATACCTCAACCACTGATGGCTTGCAGAATCCGCAGGAAAGGAATCAATGAAATCAATAGCACCTTTCTTCCTATCTGATGGCATTTTGCATTGGGCAAAAGCAACGTGAAACCAGAAAGTAAGAGGAACATTTGACTCAATTCTGAAATATCAAAGGAAGTTAGAGGTTGGTGAAGTAGTCCAGGGTGAACAAATAGATGCTCCATCATAGCCACTACACTTCTATGAAAAGAAGCATTGGTCCAGTGATCTCAGAAGATTACTACTTATGTATGCTAATGATACATCGCAGGGTCCTTACAAGAAATATTACAGTGATGTGCAAAAGTCAAGGTATATCTCCAGTGGTCTGTATGAATACACCTGGAAAACATGTAAGGGTGATCTTACATTCTTGATTTTGAGAACACTGGAGACACTCTCTGACAGCCTCTATTTTAATTATTTACGGAGCAAAGCCAGAGTTCTCTGAGCCTTTTATAGAAGGAGCAACAATTCTTCAGAACAAACTTCTGGGTGAGTACCTGTTACATGGTGTAGATTTAATATTAGACATTCTCATCTGACTTATTCTTAAGCCATATCTATAAATGGTGTTATACACTCAGAAAGTATGAGGTTGTATGACCTACATAGTATTTTAAAAAACATCCAGTCTCCTTTCAGCAGGACCAATTACTTCAAGACAACAGACAATATTTATTGTCACAGTAAGTAATGAAGAACAAGGACTCCTCTGCAACTCTGTTTCCTTAATTTGTAAAAATAAATAAAGTTGTGAATCCTTCCTGCATATGACATCCTTTGGTTCCCTGTGTTCTTTGATCAGGGGATGGAGTGAGTGAAAGGTTACAGCGCTGAGACCAGAGGTATTATAGGATGGAAATCAACAGAGATTTAGGCAAAGAGCAAAGTTTTTCTTTGATTTTTCACCCCAGGAATTCCCTGCTTTGCTTCCTTTGTTCATAGTCACTGAAGAGGATAATAAGAACATCCTACTTAATTTCTCTACTTCTTCAAAGAGAAGAATTAAATTTTATCCCAGGGAAAAATTGCTGCTGGTTAAATAAAATTGCAAGTTTAACTGAAGAAACATCTTTACTTTCCTCATTATCTAGAAAGAGTCACTAGGAAAATATAGTGCACACAAATGAGCCTCGACACAATTAATAAAAGATTAAATTGGTAATGAGACACACACCTTTCCAATTTTGGATTTCTATGTGTGCTGTCCTCCCATTTGGGATTCTTTTCCTTATTTCCTAGTCAGTTTATTCACAGATCAAGTGTAGTACTTTCCTACCCTGGGAGTATGCCATTGGCCTTCTTAAGCCTTGTTTGTATTTTTTTCATTAATGACCCTGTCATTCGTAATACTGCTCTGTTGGCAGTGAAGTGTCTCTCTGTGAGATCTCACTCACATCCATGTGATTTTCCTATGCTGGCAGTTCCATTAAGATAGACTGTGTACTATGCTCATGAGTGTATTCCAGTGACCTGTGCTTAGTAGACATTAGAGAAATACTGGAGAGTCATCAAGTGATATGATCATCGGCTCTATATTCTAGATGGATATGGTCGGAGAAGAAGTAACATCAAAAATTACATCTCTGTTTATACACAGGAAAATACGTGACTGATATTTAATTTCTTTTTTCCTGGAGCAAGACTTTCAAAGCTTTTTTTACACTAAACCTGAGCTAGGTTTGTGCTCACCATTTTGATCCTAAAGTTCAGTCTCTGTACTGTTGACATTGAGGGCTGATTAGCTCTTGTTGTGGGGAACTGTCCTGTGCATTTTAGGATGTTGAGCAGCATCTTGGGCCTCTATCCCCTGGATGCTGACAGAAGCTGTCCCTATCCCCTAAGCAGGAACAGGCACAACTGTCTCGCACTATTGCCAAATGTCCCCTGGGGGAGAAAAGTCGTTCCGGTTGAATATCGATGTTCCAGGAAAACCCTCACACACTCAGACTAATACCTAAATATAACGGCCTGTGAAAAGGCTAGCACAACATGTTTTCAATACTTCCACAATAAAAAGGGATGGCTTGGCAGGTCATTCCTCTTTGTGCAGTCCACGGGAGAACCTTATTAATTCACACTGCAGCCATTTTTAATGGTTTCTTTTTATAGTTTTGAAAATATCTCAATCTGTAATCACTCCTAAGGGATTTCAAGTAAAAATCAAATCTTTATAAATCAAACAAATCAAGAAAGAATAGGCCATGATAGGTCAGACTTTTAATATCTAAAATTTCACTCTGGTTCCCTACGCTTTAATTAAGTCTTTTGCAATTGGTTTTGTTTCTCATCACACACCTCACTGTAATATGCCTATGCAAATTTAATACACTGAAAGCATGGAAAATAAAACTAGGCAAGATCCTTGAAAAAAACTGTCAGTGTAGTAAACTGGGGATTTTCCTTTGGGAATTAGATACTCAATATCTACAGTCCCTCCTCTGTAAGGAGAATAGGATAGAGATTTAGTTAAATGGATTTACCCTTTGAAGCCAGGCTATATAGACCTGCTGGGTGATAGGGCAGTTGTGTATGTAAAAGCAGATCAAAGACAAAATTGACAACTATTTGAATATAGACTATACAGGCAGCTAGATTTGGCAATGCATTCATAAAATGCATTTTTCTACTTTACAGTTAAATTCAAGATCACTTTCCAATGACTCAATGTTGTGCATGAAATTCACTCTCAATGTTCACATCAAATAAATGGTCATATTAGGAATAACTAATATTTACTTTGAAGTAATAAGGAAGAAATGGTATGTAAATATGTGAATCAAATGGTCTGTCTCTAACAAATAATATTTAAATTTTAAGGTGAATTTATAAAACCACTAGCATATTTTATTCTTGAGACAGTTTCCTGTATAATTTTTCCTTTCTTTAACAAATGCCAAACACTGGAAAAAATTAATTTCTGCAGATGGAATAAAACTGATTTCATAATTATCTTACAAACACATAGTCTGCTTCTGTTCTTTATGTTCCTTTAATAATTTAATTTAAGACATATGACTTACTACTCTACAGAAATGATTACATCTTTAACACTGTTGCATGGGTATTATGAACCTCAGGAAAAGCAACCCTGAGGGGAAACACCTTTATTTTAATTTTCCCCTTCTTTTAACCAATTTTCTTCATGATAAAAAATTATAGTTAGTTAAATTATTCTTTTAAAAATGTAAAATAACAAGTTGGTTTCAAAATGACTGCAGTTCATACTCATCTTCAGTGTTGTATTCCTTGGTTTTTTCCTATTTCATTTTACCTGTTGGATCCTGCGTTTGTACACCCTACACAAATTACTTTCTTGAGCATCTTTTTGGGTTAATACACAGAGAGGATTATGCAGCATATCTTCCCTGTAAAAACCTCAACTATTAGTGTCAGGTGCAGAGATTGTTGAACAAAAAATGTTTTTCACAAATCTATACTTACCAAAAGTGATCAGTTTTTGATGGTCTAAAGAGATTTGTGTACTGGTTTACATAATTCTGTAGTATGTGTGTATGTATTTGAGTGTTTGTATAAATAGATCTTTTCACAGATAATTCACTGCCTTTCTGAGAAAAATATGCTTTTGATAGATCTAAGAAATGTGATGCTGATTTGGATGGTAAGGACTTAATTTATAGTGTCACATTTCCTTCCTTCAAAAGGTCTGAAGATTTTTTCCTATCTTGCATATTATTTTTCAGTTGGAAATGTCAGTTTTTAAGGTTTTCTCAGGCAGCTATAGTGGAGAAGCACTTCTGCAATTTTTAATGTCTTGCATTTATAACAGTGTTTGAAACTGAGGAAACTAGATAAAGATAGGAAAAAATTGCAATGGCAAACATGCGAAATAGAAAGAATCTATCACTAACTCAATTTGTAGTTTACTTAGGCTTTTTACAGATGTACAATGAATCCTTACATTTATCAAATTATTTTTCAGCTCCAACTACAGAGGATTGGGTCTGGAGATGTGATATATCATGGGTTTTTAATGAGCATTTCTCTTCTCTCAGAAAAACAAAGCAGGGAATTCTACAAAAGTTAATGTTTTTTTTTCTTTTCTGTTTTTTTTCTCTGTCTTTCCCAGATTCACACAGGAGGAATAAAATCTTAAACCAAAATATGCTACATTTCAGGATTTGTTTGCTGGCTTTTGAATCTTAAACCCATGGTAACTCTTCAGAATACAGACTCCAAAGAAACGTGGACAAATTTAGCATCCCGACAAGAGTAACCAACAAAATTTAAAGCCATTCCCTTTCAGTCTTATACAATCAATAGTCCCGTTAGATAAAATAGACATTTTCAAGAGGATGTGATTAAGATTACAGATAAGTATTTGAAAGATTCAGAGGGGACAGGAAAAATTTACCTCTATTACTGATCAAACTAAGTAAAGTACATTCTAACAAAAAGTCAGTTAAGCAAACAAAAAATACAAAATCAAAGCAAAGTAAAAGAGTAAATAAAAGACGAACTATTATCAAATGGCTGTCCAACATGTGTAGTAGGCCTATGGTGTATGTGTAAGCTACACACACTGCCCTTGTGACACAATAAAATGACTTTTGTCACCTGCCCGGAACCCAGTCACTGTGAGAGACACACTCTTCACTGAACATTTCATGGGCTCACACATATCCTATCAGAGGTAGGTGTACACTTCCCAATTTACCAGTCTTAGAGAATTTAGATATCTGAAAGAACTTTGTTTCTATTTCCCCCTATTGCTTTTCCCTTTTAAGATTTCTGGCCGGTGCTGACAACACTTGTAGCGTTCTCTGGTGTGAGAAATGACCAGCTGTTATCTCTTTGTACATTGAGCATTTTCTGTGTGAAACCTCAGTTCTGCTTCTTAGTGTCACTTCTCCCTAAATTTGGAGCAGCCATCCAACAACACGTCTCATTTACGTCTCTTCACATCATCAAAGGGCCGCATCCCTGCTTGCTGATGTTTCTGTATCTTCCACGGATCAGAAGTGCATGCTGTACCACCAACCCTGTAACTTTCTGCTTCTCACTTTCCACTAAAGCTGAGATTCAAATAGCAGTTACGGATGATGCTGTGGAGATATGCTGTCCATCTACTCACCTGGATAATACATATGTTAATCTTAGATCAAACCAAATTACTTGAGAAATCTATAGCAAGAAGTTTTGGAGGATCATTCTTATTACCATAGTTATATTGTCATGATATTCCTTGGCACTTCATAAGACACAAAGGTGTGAAACACTACTGATTTTATTATAGAGACTTTAATCTGTGACATCACATTTTTTATTAAGACCACAGGTTGGAGTTCACATAGGTTTTAGCCTGACAACCCTTGCAATATGTATAAGTAGGCTGGCTCTCTGCACTGTGGTTTTTAATCCTGTTTTCTTACTTTCTTCAGCTGCCAGAAAGTTCAGACAAATTTTCTGCTCCACTTTTGGCATCTTTTCAGAGAAACATTCCTGACTTTATCTTGTTTCACATTTACCTTCATTTTCATTAATATATTTTATCAGGTTATAATACCTGTATCTGATTTCCATAAGCCTTTGAAATATTTTTAGAATAAGACAAGGTATAAATATAAGAATGAATAAATGAATAAGTAAATGATGGAGGATGTGCAGAAACATAAATTAAAACATCCTCTGAAAGAAAAAGAAAAGGTCAAATGTTACTTGCAAAATACTGAGACATTTTTGAAAGATTACTTCATAGGAAACAGAAGACAGTGCAGACTTCAGAAAGAGCATAGAAAACTTATTTTTAGCACACTTTTCAGGAATGTTTACCAATTTTGTTATTTTTTTAAAGTGCCACATTAACCATGCATTCCTTCCACTTCATTAAATCTGTTACAGAGGACGAATGTGAGTCTCAGAGTTTCATACTGCAGGTTACTTTTCTGTTTTTTTTATGAAATTTTCATAAAGTGAGTGACTGATATTATTCTTTAACCTCCTTGCCTTGCATGCACATATATGCAAGAAAATTCACTTGTTTAAATTGTTCCAATTTTAGAGTAATAAAAAGTACTGTGTCAGCACAACACTAATTGTTCTAAATCACTGTAGTATGTCCCACTCATTTGTAATTGGTACTTTTAATTTTTTTGAGTCCTTTTGCAAAATAAAAATATTTCTCTACACTCAAGTAAATGTAAGGTTAGTTGATTAGAAAAACCCATATAAAGAGAACTCAAAAACTGTAAGTATATATGGATTTAGCACATTTCTGTAAAGATATTTTTGTTGATGTTTAGGCTAGGCTTTAGAATTGGCATAGACATGATTGTTTGCAATAAAGATTTCTACCAAGATGACACTTTAGTTTCCTCCCCAAATCTCCCTCACTTTTAGGATGTGGTCTAATCTAGGTTTCTCATCGCTGAGACTCAATTTCCAACACCAACAATTTAAAGGAGAACAAGTTTGTTTTAGCTTGTGTTCTGGAAGTTTCAATCCTTGCCTTGTTCGCTCAATGTCCTCTAGTTGGAGGAAACCTCAGGTCATGGCTTTCAGGAAGCAAAGAATGTGAAGGCAAAAACCGGAAGTGGGGGCCCTTCCAGGTTGTCCTCGGGGATCTGTATATTCAGACCAGGCCCACCTGGGGCCCCACGTCTGATCACCTCCCAAAGGAACCCCTGTGCCAATGACTGCAAAAGGCTTTAGGGAAGCATCTAGATAAAAACCGTAACAAACACTAGCCAAATTTTTTCTGCAGAAAATATCATGATTTTTAGAAATCACACTAATGATTTTGTGCTCCTTGCATTTTGAAATATTTATGTATTTTATTTATTGATTGCTGTTTCTCATTCATTCCGATATGGATTTTTAGCACTTTTGAAGTGAGCTTTATGAGAAAAATGAAGTCGAAAGAAACCAGAACTGAGGCAAAGGTTTACGACTGTGACTTGGTTACGTGGTATCTCCATTTAGTTTTGGGGGGAAGCTAAATTTCTCTGAATAGGTAATGAAGAAGCTGGGGTTCAAATCTTTGAAGGCTATTTGTGTGAAGTGCTATCATTTTTTCATTTATTTATATGCTTATATGAATAATTTGAATATTCACTGTGCAGAAACATTTTTATTTTGAAAAAAATATACATGTTTTTATAGCTTATTCAAAAGAACTGCTGGGTCTGATTTCTTTTCCTTCACTGTTTACTTTCTTGGCCATGTATAACTTGTTACAAGTCTGAGAAGAGTGTGCTACACATGTTCTGATAATAAGTGATCATTTATAATAATGCTGAGTTTTCCATTAAACTGTTATTTTTTCCTTCAGATATTTTCATTGCAGTTCAACACCTCCTATTTTACTACAGATGCTCCACACACATAGGAAAACATCATCAATCCTGCATGGTAATTGGGCCGTAGGTGACATCATGACTTCCCTGTGGTTCCATCTAACCAACAGGGTTCTCTCCTCTGCTGCAGTACAGATATGACTGTAGCCTGAAAAATTTTGAAGGCATAAAAAAGTTGTCATGGTCTACAAGTCCCTAGGCTGTCCCACCCTGCCTTTCTCTCTGACTCCAGTGCCAGCAATAAAGACATGAGGCTTATCCTGTGGTCCTTTCCCACTTATTCACAATGCAGTGATGTTTTCATACACAAGTATGATTTTTCTTACACTGGAAGAAAAAAGTTCTCAAAGCCTCAGTAGCAGCAACATGAGACGTGAACCATCCTTCCTCTTGGGGATGTGGGTGGGGATGCAACAAAGTTGGAGGCCAACACCCAGGGTCAGAATGGGACAAGCTGCACCTGTATGTCCTAGCTGAATGACAGCAAATGCTTCTCCCTTCAAACCAGGGAATCGTTAGGCTCCAAAGGGAAAAAGGTTAAAAGAGACTCCTAATACTGTATTGTGTATTTTGCATTGAAGACCTGTTGTGGTCTCACAGTAAAAGGAGGGGCTTGTGTGCTTAGTTAAATTTAAATGCAGGGAAATGAACCAAGCTCCACACTCTTGATTCTGTTACTATAAACATTAAACATAAAAGTTGCACATTTTCATGCAGCGACCCACTGCACATCAATGACAATAAAGTTAAACAGAGAAATGCAGAAGTAGAAGGCGACAGCTGAAGCCCCCATGCACCACGAGCTACTCTAATACACGAGGGAGAGAATTTACTCAAAGCTTATGTAACATGGCAAACTAAGAATTGCCAAAGGTGAATCTACTCATTCCAGTGATTATTTACTACGCCCATTTTCATGAAAATAACAGCTTCAATCATTTATAATCTACAGAATGGTTATATTGTGTTACTTTTAAATGAAACAAAAAAATAGGAATCAAAATGAAATATTCACCCCAGTCTACTACTGTCTTAGCTAAACTGAGTGACTTCCTCATTCTGCATTCTCCAGATAAAAGTTTTGATCTGTAAACAAGAATGAATTGCATAAATTCCCAGTCCAATCCCAGTAAAATCACATATTACAGTCTGTATTGTTTTGTAAACATTTTCCATCTTAATACACAAATTTCATCATAAGAATTACATAGATACATAGGTATAGATATAGGTTTTATTTTTGGTACCAGGGATTGAACACACAATCTCACACTTGCTGGGAAGGTGCTTGTGTCTCTGAGCTAAATCCCTAGCCTCAGGAATCATCTTTAATGGGTCCTCCATTTCTTAGGTCTATACTATTCTTTTATAACTATGTCCTCTTGTTGAACATTCACAATAGTTTATAAAGGTTCTTGCCAATTCAGTGAACATGTATAGAAACAGCCTCAGGGTTCAAATATATCCTGAGAACAAAAGGAACACATACTGCCTAGAATTCAAAAGGCAAATGCTTCCTTCCTACTTGAAAGAGAGCTCTATCTCAGTACTCCATATTTAGGAGGTGAGGTACTGTAACCCCTTATGCAATATAAACATAGCTAGGTCATCAGAATGCACTTCTGTTTATAGATGGTCAAAGCATGTGATTCAACATTTGAGAAATTTAAAATTTAGAAAGAAAAGAAAACCCTTAAAAGTTATAATTTAGTTCTCATTTTAAAGCGTACATATTTCATTTTCACCTTCCTTTGCCTGGTCTAAATTATGAGGTACCTTATCAGCTCTGAGAATTAAGTATTGATTTTAAAGGTGTATTTAGACAATTTTTGCTAAGAAAGGAATTTTTGCAAATAGTTTGCTGAGTTTTCATTCAAGGGCATTGTACTTAATGCTTCCAACAGAGTATGCGACGAATGCTTGATTCAATATTTCAAGTTAAATTATATTTAATTGAGTACCAAAATTATATAATTTAGAACCAAAATGCTAATGCATAGGAATAGCTAGTGCCTGATTTTCTGTGACTTTATTTCAAAATTCCAAGGAAGAGATTTAGCCATAACACTTTTATCAATAGCAAATTTTATATAAAACTTATTACCTTAATGCTATTTCAAACGTAAAATGCTGTTGTCTTTATTTCAGTGATAGTCTTTGTAAACTCTTTATGCAACACACTGTATGAAACTGAAAATTGTTTTTCTTGCTATTTCTTTTAATATAGTTAGTTACACATCTTTATATACTGCAGAGTAGGTTGGGTACAGTAACAGAAGAAATCCTTATGTTGGTTGAGCATTTTATTTTTTAAAAGACTCTAGTGGTAAAAAATTTTTTAAATTTATAGAAAAATTCAGGGAAGTTTGTAGAGTCCTCATTTTCTCTCTATCAATAGGTTTCCTCTGTGATTCATATTTTCAATTATGTAGCATATACTTTTTAGCCAATGAATCAATATTGATACGTTATTACTATAGAATCTGAATGCTCTTCAAAATGCTTAGGTTTTACCTCATGTCACTTTCACCCAGGACACATCATATTTACTCCCCTTATGTCCTATGACTCCACTTGGATCACACATTTTGCAGATATTTCTTTGTTTTTATGACTTTGACTGTTCTGATGAGTATTGGTCAACTATTTTGCAAAAGACTCCACATACTGAAACTTGATATTCCCTCATTTTTAGAGTGAAATTTTGTGTTTGGAGGAGGAAGATCAGACAGACAGAAGTCCATTTGGAAGACAGATGCCCTTCCTATCAATCGACTAACCACTAGTAATACTGACCTTGACTAATTCCTGCCTCGTCTGCGGGGGACGTTGCCTCTTTTTACCCGCTTCATTTATTTGTCACTTATTTACATAAGTGTCGATTCCTAAGAGACCAGTCGGTTGCATCATGGGTACCTTTAACACGTCCATCAAATGGACCTGGGGGAGCGCCTCCTTCCCTTCTGGCTTTGCAACATCAGGTTGTATATTTTCTTCCTCAAGTCATCTCTTTCTCCAAGGAGCCCTGAATGCAGAAGAGGTTGTTGCTACTGGGTGTCATTAATTCATCTTTTCTCAGTAACAGAGGTAGGAAATGTATGTGTGTGTAGAATATAACTCCTATGTGGATTGAGTTTTAATCAATCATAAATAAAATAGGCTTTTATTTTAATAGACATTTAGCTTTACATTCTCTGTGCTCTTGGACTTGCTCACTGTAATAAAAAATGAATTTTTATTTTTCACATTTAAAAATAAAAAATAGTAAGTTTTAGTAAACTTCGAGTATTCACATTAAAAACTGATTGGACTAATGAAAAACAATCATATTTTTATTAAGTAAAAACAAAATATGTGTTTCTAAATATTGTATTATCAAACTCCTTTTGAAACATTGCTCAGTAGAAATTTTAGAGAGAATGGTTAAGCTTTTACAAATTGTTTTATTTTGTAGTTTTTCTTTCCCATCAGGATGGCAACAAACTAGTAATTCTACAAAAGACCCAACTTATCTTTTGAGTTTGTTTAGTCAACGAATGCTCCAAAAATTTTGCAATAATTTAAGCAGTTAAAAGAACGTGTTTCCAAGCTCTTGGATGTTGTTTCTGAGATTAATTTGTGGTCAACAGGAGTTTGTTCTTCATTTAGTCAATACTATGGTTTTAATTGCAATTCATAACTAATATTGTCATATGTTTCAGTGTTAACATAGCATCACACAGAATTGCATGTTTTTAAGAAAAAGAATTAATTTCAGTGAGCCCAAAAGGGATGAAATATTGCCAAGTGACTTGGAATAGATATTTCTAAGGAGTCTCAGTAGTTTATAAGTAATATTTAACAAAATCAAATATTTTACCTCCTTAGAATTTTTCTTCTAAGGTTAACTATGTTTCCAACTGGCTTATTATTGTAAATATGTAGCATTATATCACAGAGTGGTAGGAATTTTCCAATTTGATACAAAATTCAATTTCAGAAAATTAAGAGAAGAAATTCATGAAGTTTATGTAGTTGGAATGTATTCTTTTTAATTTCAGCATTCTACTTTTCTATGGAAATTTATCATTGAAAAAATAGAAATATATTTTTAAATAAATTAATATATTGAACTATAAATATAGACTTTGAATGTATCACAAATCATGTTCCTGGGAATAAGTTATATATGCAAAGTTCCCATTTAACATAAAGTTAATAAGCCAAATTTTTGAAGAAGAAGAAGAAGAAGAAGAAGAAGAAGAAGAAGAAGAAGAAAAAGACCAAGTAAGTGAAGTCTTTGAAGTGAAGGAAATGATGCATCTTTAGAAAATGCAGTTTTAACCATGGTTTTAAAAACATTTTTAAGTACAAGGATTTTAAAGTTGAAAACTCCAAATCTATTCTTTAAGTTTTATTTTTTTAAAAAATTCCAAGGTAAGAAGGACGTAGAATCTGGGTTAGACTGAAAAGGAGGAGGAATTGGGGCCTTGCGAGCTTTGATGTATGTGTGTGGAAATTCCAGTGGCTTTATTGGCTAATGCTTTGTCTACTATCATCTGGGTTCATGAGTTCAGTGGGACATTAATAGCCGTGATATGAATAGGAAGCTACTTATACCAAAATTGTGGGAAACACTGGGTTAAAGAAAATAAATAGGATTTTTTGTGGCACAATTTTAATCAGCTTTTAATATACCAATACACCTCATGAATCCAAGAAAGTAGATCTCCCTATACTTACCGCATTAGATAAATAGATTATTCTATCACAGATGTCTTAAGATGTTCACTGATGGAAAGAGAGGAGTGAATCTTTATTAAGGGCTACAGTATGCTGTACATTGCACATATGGCATCACAATTCATCTCTACATCAAATCCATGAATTTGTTACCTTTACTTTTTCTATGGATAAAAATGAGAGAAAAAAATTGAATAGTATTCTCATTTTATTCAACTTCCAAAAAAGCATTAGAAATGTTGATTTCCTTCCATCTGGAGGCCTTTATCGCTCTTTCTACTGGTCCAAATAGCTTTTGGGAAATGTAAGAATATAGACAATACTTTCTATACTTAATGGATAATTGTCAATGGAACAACAACAAACAGAGCTAATTAGGAAGGCTAGGAGAATCCACTGCAACTACCTCTTCCCAAACTAATCCAAGTGTCTATAATTTAACTAAAAATAGTGTGTTTGCTAGGAATAGGAAGCAAGAGTTCTTCCCTAATTTTATTGCATTCCTTGAGTCTTTCCTCCCTAAACAGAAATTCTGGAGAGTCCACAAATAGTAGCAACTTTCTCTGTTGCTGATTGCCTTGATCATAAACCACACAAACAGTCAGTTATTGCTAGCCCCAGATAACAAGGAATAACCATTCACTTTTCTTGTATTTGAATTTGGGTTAGTGTAAAGATCTATGTAAGTACATACACGAATCCATATGTTATGCAGTAAAATTTCATGTGAGGAACTTAAAATTTCAGATTAGAGCAGCTTTTACCAAGTTTTTTTATTTCTACCAACTAGAGTGTGAGTTTAGGCCATGTCATGAAATCATGCTTCCCTCAACAGAAACGAGGTCAAAAAACATAGGAAGATAGAAAAAGTCGAGTTCGAGGCAGTGTTAACATTAGCCCTGTAAAATCAATAGTAACTGAAAAGGTAAATGATGCAAATAAAAGAGCAAGACCAATGATCAGCTCATTTGCAGAAATGCATCATTATTAGTCTGTTGCTCCTCCTTGACAGAGCTGTCACACAATTTGTCACCTTTGTCAAGGGCCACTTAGGAATTTTGAGTCAATGTGAGGGTCATCCTGCTTCCTGGGGTACAAGAGCTCTCTCAGGGTGCATCTGCTTCAGGCCAAACAGATCTTCCTGAACAAAAGCAACTCTTTTTGGAGTTTCAGCTCCAGGATGGCTGCACAAATCCTCACTGTGGATGCTTCATGCATTTGAAGCCACGAACCTGTTCCCTGCTGACTATGCAATTGATAGGATAAATCGATGGCATAATATTAACTGAAAACACCCCAAGAGTAATAGTCGAAAAAGATAAGTCTGATGAAAAGCTTTAGTGGTAATATAAATTGTGAATCACAGGAATGCAAGATTCAGAGGGACAGACTTGCCCCTTTTTTTATTTGCTGTCCTATGGGTTGCACCAGGGATGGTATCAGATGCACGGAAGAGGAGTAAGAATTCCAAGGACATTTGAACTTTTAAAACTGAATGTTAAAATGATGAGAAATTTAAGAGCTTAAAGAATAAAGTCATTGGTTCAAACAAAAATTTGTACCTACCCTAAGGAAATTAAGATGTTTAAACAATTATACTGTACCTATAATTTCAGTGCTATTTCCCTAAATTCTCGCAATATTTGTCTTTAAATGGAGCACTTAGTTATGTAAAATGTTACATAATATTTTTACTTAGTGGGTTGTTTGTAAATTACATAAATCAGCATCTTTGACCCTCTTTTATATTGACAGACATCAATACTGACTGTTCACAAGTGAAGAGATTTAATATTAGAAGTCTCATTAGAATATGTTATATCAACTTTTATGTCCAGACTCAGGAAGAAAAAGTTAAAAGAATGAACAGTAAAATACTAACAACAGTCATAATATGACTAATGTCTCCAGATATCCCTTTCTGTTTTGTTTCTATTGATTTTTACTAATGAATATTCTGAGGCTCACAATAGTTTTTATTTGATCTCTCAGAGGCAAAAACAAAAGGCTGCTGAGATTAACTAGCCTGGACTGACACATGTATCTGGTAAATATGGAGGCAGGACCCAAGTTTGTACTTCTACCAAGTTATGTATCAGAAAGGCTGGATGTTCACCACTTCACTTTCAATTCTTTGATTCCACCACCATTCCTCTGACTGTGTACATTGAGATGAGCACAACACATATACTAAACATGCATTCCGTTGTTATAAATGTACCGCATCTGTTTCAGAAGCTGTAAGTATACACAAAGGATTTGCCTTTCTCCACCAATGGAAGTGGGCCACCACCTACTAATCCCACTCTCTTAGTAATGAATTGACAGACCATCTAGGGAAATGGTAAAGTTCTCAGACCAACTAGATTTGCGTGATAATTAGCTGACCATTGACTTACACTGGTGTCTACAGAGAGTCGGGAATGATCCCTGAAGCCGCATAGAATTCTCAGCAGCTGGCTCTCTTTCTCTTCTGTACAAGTTGCAGGAGTATTTCCCTAGTGCAGTGTGCATATGTAAGATATTGCTACATTATAGGACCCCATTTGGGTTGTATAGACTCCCTTTACTCCTGCATAGAATTGCAACCATAAATCATATTTAATATAATGTGCCAAACATTTGTGTATATATAAGTCCTCAATCACTTTTCAAATATTTAGGAAATATGAGTTCTTTCTTACATTTTATAGCTTTCCTCAATAGCTGACGTTTAATAGACACTCTAGTAAGAGCAATAATATAGATTGGCAACCAATTCATTCAACATTTGAATGTTTACATATAAAAACACTATTAACTGCCTGGTGTTTAAACTTTTTTCAGAATATTTTATATTCCTTAACAATCGATCATGCAAGTTAATAATCAAGGGCCTCTTTAGTTGGTTGGTTGAGTGGTTGGTGGTTTGTTGGAAAGTTAAAGATGAGGTGAAAAAGAATACAACATAATCTTTCACACACATGCACACACCACCCACTCCATGCACACGCGCGCGCACACACACACACACACACACACACACACACATCTGCACACACATGCAAACGAAGTTCCCAATTCCTTTGATATTATTCCCAATTGCTTTGATATTATTCCCAATTCCTTTGATTCCTTATATTGCCCATGTCTAACACAGGTCACACAGAGTCAAAAGAGTTGGTAGTACACATAAACAACACTAAGGCAGGCAATTTTACTTTATCCATTTTAACACTCATTTAGGAAAAAAAAAATCTCATCTTGTGGTGTGTGTTTTAAAGTCAGTGAATCAATGTTGGCTTTTTTTCCACTTTGAGAACTACTTTTAAATGGTTGACTGATTGCTCGGACATTAGATACTCAGAATTGTGAACAAATATCTCTAAAAATATCCTTTGCTGTTTAGATTTAAATTTAAAGGTTGCAGTAGAGAAAATTCCACATAAGTTGTGCAAGGTAGAGGGATATCACCATTTCTAAGATCTTTAAATTTATCTCTTTCAAGGTGGAAAATGCACAGGTAAAATATCAATCAGGTTAATAAACACTGGAAATTCTAACACATACTCATTACTTATTTTGTATTGTCCAAAAGTGTATCATAACATATCCAAATATGCTTGATTCTATTCAAACAACAGGATATTAAGACTAAAACACATTTCAAGCAGACTTGTTTAGTTATAAACAATAGTGAATCTTGTTAAAAAAAAGTACTTAGAAAGCTACTCATAGAGTAATAAATGCACATGATCATATCATTATTTATAGTCCGGGAAACATACATCTGTAGTAAAAGTAAAACTGGGGGTCTTTTCTTTCCATAAGAATCAGACCCCACTTGCCTAGAAAACTAAAAGGCAGTTCAAGGCAGTCAACTACGATTTCCTGGTACAGGGATATGTTCTGTGACAAAACATCACTAGGTTATGGGTATTTGTGAGGTAAGATGAGACCAAGAGGGTGACCCAGAGCTGCCTGCTGCTCCGTGTGTCGGCTCCTGATCACCGTGCGCCGTGCCCTGTTCCTAGAAAGGCTGAGAGCTGCAAGTCCTCCAAGTTCAGGGCTTGGCTAAGTCTGAAGCAGACAAGTGCAGAGAGCTGCCTACAGTCACCACTTCACCTGTCGCTGGCCCTATCTGTGACTGTGTCTAAGAAGCAGAATGAGCCAGAGAAGACAGGAGGAGGGCACCTTAGGACTTAAAATTAAAAACAAAACAGATTTAGTTTGCAAGGAATAAAGGTGCAGTGGTGTGTTAAGCTCCCAAGCCCAGAAATAGCTAAATGCCTCCGCGGACGGAATTTTGGTAGAGGGTGCCATGCATTTAGGTGCATGAATATCATGGTCAGAGGCGGGCAGGCAGGGGAGAATGGGGAGCCAGAGAGACACCCAAGTGGTATCTGACTCTTCTCCCCACGCCTTGAACCTCCAGCTAGAAGCAGACTCGGACTCTGCCCCACTCCGGACTTTGTAGACTCCACGTAGAACCCAACTTAGAGACCAGAACTTGGAGTTATAGGCTAGCAGGCTCTGGGAGATTCCCACGTCCCTAGTGGTCCGCGCTCTACTTTGGAGATCCCCAAATATCTGATGTTCCTGGTCCAGGGTCCAGGGCTGTGGCCCTAGAGGGGTGGACTTGCAGTCAGGCAGCTGGGTGACCTCACCCGCGCGCCCCACTCTAGCAGCGACAGCAGAGTGAGACCTGGAGAGGAGAGTAGGGCGCTAGCTCAGAAAAGCCTGGATCCCTGCACTGTCTCTCGCGTTCTTGCAGCCGGGATTGAAAAAACCCGCCAACCCTACTTCCCGGGGAAGCCGAGACGCCGGGAGGGAAGCAGTGACGCGACTCCCCCTTTCCGCGCAGCCCTGGGCGCGCGCTGACCTCCGCCACCCCAGTCTCGGGGAGCGACCGCGTCCCCGCGCCTCAGCCCGGGCGCTTCCCCCGGCTGACTCACCGATCCGGAGAACTTGCGGGGCCGTCTGGGGGAGGATGTAGAAGAAGAAACAGAGGAACGTCCAGCTGATGTCCCTGGTCCAGAGCCCGGGCTGGGCCAGGAGTGTGCCGCGCTGCATCTTCTTAGCTTCCTAATTCACGCGGAGACACAGCCGTGGCCGCACGTCCGTGAGCTGCGCCCCTCTCAGGCCGGCTCCCCGCCTCATCCTCCTTGGATGCTCCGGGTCTGCACCCCGCGCGGAGGAGCGAGGCGGAGGCGAGCGGCGTGGGGACGCGGAGCTGGCTGGCGAGGCTGCGCTGCTCGGGGCTCCTCGCGCCAGTCCTAGCCCGTCACCGCGCCTCCTCTTCCTCCTCCATGGGCCGCAGACCGCGCACGGTCAGCGCGCTCCGGCCCCGCCGCCGGAGCCCAGAGACCCGCCGAGGAAAGTTGCTTCCTCAGGGTGCAGGAACCTCTGGCTCATTCGTCCTCTGGTCAGATGCAAAAGTGGGGCGTGGGGGTGGAGGGTGCAGACAGAGGGAGAAGGGGAGAGGGGAGAAGGGAAAGACGGAGAACCAGAAGGAAGGAGGGACTGGCTGGGCTGGTGCAGGGTCTCTGATCAAACCGGAGGAGTTCCAGGTGGACTGGAATCCGAGCCACGCTCTGCCTCCCCTCCAGAGGCTCTTTTCTCCTCCCCTCGCTGGCCCCACCCTTTATTTACTGCCCGCCCCAGCCCCACATCCAGACACACTCACACACGCGCGCACACGCACGCTCCCTCTCCCCCAACTTTGCGCTGTGTTACTGGAAAGTCCACGGAGCGGAGCGTTGCATCCCGCAGACAGATCACGCCTAACCCGTGGGTGGCAGCAGAAGCAGCCTGGGCTGTGACCTGTGAGTGGCAGCAACGGCCCCGTGCGCGCCTGTTAGGGGGTCTGAGAGAAGGTCGCCTAGGACAGGTCCTGTCACTTAAGGGAAAATCACCTTGGAGGGCAATGTGTCAGCGAAGATCAGAGCTCTCCTTTT